>OOFE01027023.1:7600-35269 GCA_900323365.1 Monocentris japonica | reverse complement strand
GTCTGTACAATGTTAGTCCAATGTTAGGGTGTGTCTCTTTTTCTCCTCCACTTAGAGCTCACATTGATTGCTCTTGTCCCCTTACTGTAAAATATACAAAATTTTGATCAAAAGGTTTTGAAGACATTTGTTTAATTTTGCTCTGATTTTAATGCCCATGTTTGTCTTGATGAATAAAAAACAAGTGAAAGCTTGAATGTTGTGTTTTTCCACCGTTAGAGCCGTCTGCTACATAATAGACATCATAATGTAGCGTAGTTATTTTAGAGTTATCTCTTGGTATCGAAGCAAAAGCAGGACGGTGTAGTGAATGGGAGATTGTCCCTGAAGTCTGAGGCTTCAGAGGAAATGAGGCTTCAAGCCCTTTAAACGGCAAGCATCCACCATGCAAAAGTGTCCTTGAGTCCCTCCCATAGCCATCAGCATCCATGCAGCTGACCCAGCACTCATCTCCCCATGGAAGGAGGCAAGTGAGATGAGCTTCCCTTGAGGGATCAGTAGAGTATCAGAACAAAGGCCTGTTTTTGCCCTTGTAGCCCCATTTGTTAACAGAGTAAGTCAGGCAACTCATTTACCATTAGGTGGAGTTCTTGGCGTTGTGCAGTAACATTTAATATAATGCCAAATATATTTACAATATCACATCTGCGTTCTCTCAAGCCACAGATTGGGATGTACTGAGTCTCTTCATGAGGATTTAGAGATGGCAAAAAAGATCTACTTGATTCTTTCTGGGTACTTTGAGTATTATCACCTGCCTTACCATCATTACCTTTAGAAATTAATACAATCAGTGTACCACCTCATATTAGTAAACCAATGATCACCACTGTCAGGGTTTTATTTGAGCTTGGGGTATCTTGCGTGTTGATGTATTAAAGTTGCACCTTCTCGTTTTCAAGTGGGTTTGGTGAAGAGACTAGGTACTTCTGGTGTCAAATAAGGTTGAAAATGTAAACTGTTACCAGCCCATTGCAGACAACTCTGGTTTTGCCACCCCAGTGTGCTGGACTCGACAAGTAGCCACTTCCGTATCACATTTTCATCTTGTTGAGCTAACTCCATCTTCTCCACCTCTGTGAGTGCTGGATCCATCCCTGGCATGCATCAGCGTCTTTATCGCCACAGGCCTCCATGGCCTGGAGAAGTGCTGCTCTTTCATATGGGTTGCGGCCGTACACCTTCCATCTCCAGGAGGAAAAGAACTCCTTAATTGGGATAAGAAATGGCGAGTAAGCTGGCAGAAACACAATCACAAAACGTGGATGTGTTGCAAGCCACTAGCAAACCTCGTTGACCATATCTACGACAGCATTTTCTTGTTCTGTGAAGTGTCATGCTCGTCCCCCTGAAGGTGATCTTCCTTCCACTCTGAAGAGTGAAGGTGGAAAAATTATACAATTATCTACTGTAAGGCCATTACAGTACAATTAGAAGGAAACATTTCTTACTGTTCTTTCACAATACAGTATAGACCCACATACAGTAGGTAAGCTTCATGACTATTACCTTAAGAAGTGTTTTACGTATTTGTCACACACATGCTTACACACATAGTGTGTCCAGGCACACAGTGAATATTGTGGAACACAACTTTTTGGGTTAAGTGCCTTGCTCAAGGGCGCAACAATCTAGTTGTTGATCTGGCAACTTTCCAGTCACCAGCTCACACCGTGTCAGTTTTTTTTTTTTTCTTCTTCACCCGTCTGACTCGGGGACTCGAACCGGCTGCTAGACCTCGTCTCTAGCCATTGGGGTACCTACCGCATTGTGTGTTGTACACAATGTGCAGCCATGTACAGTACATTTTACTGTGTGACTCAAATGATTCACATTTGCAATGGCCACTTAAATGTTTTCCTTCTGGAACGTGTGAATGATTGAAGCCACAGTAGATCTGTTCATATTAGGCTGAACTCTCTCTCCAGCCTCTCTCAGGAAAAGACCACGATTGATAACAAAGTCAATCAAAGTTGCCCTCAAGTCATTTGATACCCTTCTTCTATCTTGCCCTCGATCTCCCCTACCTCCTCCATGCCCTCTACCTCCCATACCTCCTCTTCCTCCTCTATGTCCTCCATCTCTCCTTCCTCCTTCATGTCCTCTACCTCCCATACTTAGCACTTTCTGTGTTGTGTGCTTTACTAACCCACCTGACATCAATATACTGGACATCGAGCACGTCATGTGATTGTGATATCATGGCAAATTGAAATGAAATTTGAACTTTATATGTCGAGTTGTGTTTGTAATGTTTGGCAAAATGATGTATGCAGTTTTGTAGTTTGTGTGAAAACAATGAAAACGTACTATTAGTATTTAGATGGCTGTGTTAACTGTTTTGAGTGCATGGATCTTAGTTTGGAGAAATTTGCCAAATCAATTAAGAAAAACTAGCAGGTGGCCGGCTACCTTGGCTGCCAGCCACCTGGTTCTGAGGACAAAGCTCTGAAATTTTCATTAATCTGTGACGGCAAAGGGATCTTGCTCGTTCACACACTAATCCAAATGCTTGCCCTCATGGCACAGTAGCATTTAGTGCTATTATTGCCTTGCTGAAATAGTCAAAGGAATACCACTCAATTGTAGCTTTAAAATAGTGTTATTCCTAAACCCACTGAGTTTTCAGTTTTGAGAAAGGATTTTCTCCCGTTCACAAATCTGTAATGTAACACCAGTGTAGCTCAAAGGACAATGAATCAGAAAAGATGACTAGGGCATTATCCAATATGATGTTCTCAGTTCAGTCAAAACCATAGAGGTGTGGTAGTTCTATGGTACCGAGTGATAACAAGCCAAAATTCAATCTCAGTGTTACCGCAACATTATTGATATCAAACCTCTTGTGGTCAGTAAAGGTCTCTCACACTCACATTCATACCCAGATCTTAATCCCACACACAAGTTGTTCCCTCAGTCCCGTATGTATGTGACTCTCACACTCCACACCGACTACGTACAAACAGCCAGACGTTTTGTCTTGCTGACCTTTCCGAACCAGGCGTCTGGGGAGAAAGCGGCGGGTGTTTTTCAGAGCTCATCATTGGAGTGTAATTAATAGCCACTGGGACCAAGGTCAGTGTACAACCAGGGTTTACAAGCTGCTACCAGCCAAGAGAGGAACACAAAATGTAATATATCAATGTAAATGTATGAAGATCAGGAAAAAGACAACTTATTGTCTTGGGGCTTTGTCATAGACCTGCCATGGCCTTTATATGGATTAGAGTATTTAGCGTGGATATCTGTCCTTCCCTTAGGACTGTATATGTAATGGGTCAGGAAAAAGTTTGAATTCAAACAAAGTCTTCCTTTTCCCTTGTTAGTCCCACTGCCTGGGAAAATGGGGATAGCTAAGTTGTAATGCTTGCAAATGTTTTGCACGTACTACTACGTACTACTACTTTGATGCTTTCTCTTGTATGTTACATGGTCCTACTGGAGTTTAATACATCATAGTTATATATATCATAGTTTTTGTATTTCAAAAAATGAAATTGGCTTCAACCACATGCACCTTGTTCAGGCTTCTTTTTACCCCACAAGTAAATTGGCTATCAGTTACACATTTTTGATTGAAGGGGTAGACAGGCCCAGCTGTCACCCTGCTCCAGCCTGCCTCTCTCTTGTGATGGCTCAGTCTTTCTCTGGATCCTTGCCTCGGCCTCTTGGCCCTGGATTCGCGCAACGTGAACATGGCTCCCTCTCCTCCCTTCCTGTCCCAGAAGAACAAGTTAGCAGGTGGAGTGAGGACGGGCTGTTAACTTCTGGGACAGAAGCAGAGATGTGGAACACTGACCCTTGGAGGGGTAGCCTTGGTTTGAGGGCCAGGCACATTGCTCATTTGGGAAGATAGACTGGCACCAGGCAGCAGCAGAGATGCATGGTTAAGAACTGGTTAAATGGTGCGATGGGTGGGATTGATGAGCTGCACTGGGTTTCGTGGTGCTTTGATGTCTGATGAAATGAAACATTACATTCTCGGGGTGAATCAGTCCAGCTTCTAAACAAAGGGATGTTCAAAAATTACAACAATGAACCCTATGGTTTAGGAAATAATTCACCTTCTCTGGTGTGAATATACTGCAGTGTGCCTGTACAACTGAACAGCAGGAGGCAGTGTGTGCCTATTTTTGACTGAATTTCTCGAGACAAAGGCTGTGGGTATATCAGACCACAAAGTGTGAAGATATTGCATTGCAGATATTTCTAGGGACACAGAGAGAACGCATGCATGTGAGTGCATGCATACCCACATAAGAGGAACCCTGAGAATAGTAACAGTATAGTATTTGAACAATGCCACACACAGGCAACATTAACATCCCATTTTCTCTGCAGCACACATCTTTATACATTTCATTAGGAAAGCAGTGTTTCCCCAGGGTAAGAGTGGGGAAGAGGGAAACAAGGAGAGGAAGATGGTGAACCAGGGTGAAAGGACAGGGTAAATGAGAGCGATGGACAGAGTCAGCCAGATGTGAGGCTAAATAACCAGAGTGGAAACGGATAATGGAGATAGATTGTCCTTTCCCTTCTCTCCCCTCTTTCTGCTTTTCACACTCTCAAGTGAAGGTCGAGGTGGAAAGCGGCACATAGATTACGTATTAGAGAGGGGCATTCATCAGTGCCACAGTAAGTACAGTAATCCCCTGTCACTGCTGCCTGCTTAATGATCAAAACTCCGACGACACACAAACACACACTCACAGCTTATATCACCTGCAACTCTGAACAGCTGAACAAATAATAGCCTATCTACAAGGAGTGCAGATTTCCGTTGCCATTACTCAAGTACCCAAATCACAATAAGGAGCATTCTTGGGGGTATTTTGGCTTTATATTGTGACCAATGCATGCCATTGAAAACAACATACCATTTTTCAACATGCAGCATATACAGTGATAGAAAGATTGACTAGCAGTGAGGTGTGCCTTGCAGATGCATTGGCTCTCTGACCAATCTAGTTACTTGGCTGAAACAACCTCACATATACTGCGATATCTTTTACTCCCACCACCATCATTTTCCTTATACCCTTCCCATTATTTCTAATGGTTGGTGAAGTGTTACAGAGTTATAGTAACCTTATAGCACATCAGGTGAGAGAGTAACTGCTCAGAGACATGCCTGTGATGTATGGAGGCAAAGCATGTGTTTCACCGCAGCGCCTTCGGAGCTTGTGTGAGGATGCAGTGTGAAGAAGCAAGAGAGTGGATACGCTCCACTCTCTCTCTCCTTCCCTCAGCAGATGGCTCCACCACAGGAACTGGGCTCCACACTGACGCTGAGTAATAGCCGAGCAGCTCTCTTTCTGCCTTTCTTTTTATCTCTTCTTTAAATTTCTCCCTTTTTCATTCCCCTATTTTTTTCTGCAGTGTTGGTTGTTCTGGCCTTAAACAAGCCAGGAACCGGGGAGGCAGCCAGGGAGAGTTTCAGTCCTCTCACCCCAGCATCAAAGCCCTTTCGTGGGCATTGGACTGAGGACAGCCCAGTCCCTGGTGATAACTCTCTCCATCCTTGAAAGCACAAGCAGGGATGATTGGACGGACAACATGACACAGGAATAAACACAGGAGAGTGAGAATTTACTGGAGAAGTACTTAGAGCATTCTCTGGGAGGAGAGCAAAATGGAAGAGTGGATGTGGAGAGAAAGAGGAAAGGGAGGATGGCCTTAACTCCTACTTTCCATAATGTTTGGAGAACAGAATGGATAGAAAAAGATAGAGAGAGCCAAGAGAGGAAGACAAAACACAGAGTAAGGGGAATGTTCCTGACAAACAAATTCATTCCAATGTTAATAAAGCATATTTGAATTTAAATGGATAAAAATGCTACAAAATAAGAGACAGAGAGAGAGAAATGGACATCAGAGAAGAGAGGCAGGCCAGGAGAGGTATGGAAAAGTGATTTGAAAAGCTTTTATTCTCGTTCAGGGACTAGGGGGTAAAATAGCTGGATCTGTAATGTGGGTGAAATCTATTTCACCTCATCTCCACACACACACACACACACACACACTTGAAATCTAATGCCGCATCATCCCCTGGTGCAACGCTGTCTCCATAGCAACACCTCAAACTGACCTCACCTAATCTGTACCATAACAACCGAAAGTCGCCCAGTGCACAAAAATATGCAGCAGGCAAAATAAAAATAGTGGAGAACACAGAGCTAGCAGACTGGCCTTTGTGTCTCCCTACACAACCAGCAGGAGAGAAACCTGGGAGACAACTGACGCAGAACAAAGAACAAATACCATCAAAGTTACGCCGACTAATGTACAAGAATGAAAAGAGACTTAATTCCACGGACCGTTTGAAACTCTGTCCTTTTCATGTAAAGCTAAAACGGTTACGATCAAGCAGACGTCACAATGAACTATCGCTAGTGTCTGCGCTTCATTCAAAATCAACACCGGGTGACATTTTAACCAAGAGAGGGACTGCGATCATTAACGACTCCTATGTTTAGTTATTGATCTCAGAGAGCGGTGCCCAAAGGCTGCTCATTACCAGATGAGTCCACAATATCCTGTTGTGTCCCTGTCAATCATGACTGATCATTGTCCTCCAGGGTCATTGGTATTGACCCACTCATTATCTGCAGGCTGTTGATTGATAACAGAACTGTTATTGGCTATAGGGGATACATTAATCTTACTCTGACGGCTTACAGACCCAAAAAAACTCTTATGTGATGGCCAAGAGGCAATTATGGCAGCCTTTATTGACAAGTCAGTCATCTTTTATTTACTTTATCAAGTAGGCTTGAAAAAATCATGTTAAGATAGGACTTTTGATGTAGCACATTTTGTCGTATTGTGTCAAAGCGTACCTCTTGATAGATCCTTTTTTCATCTGAACTTGTTGGAGAATGAGTCGACGCAACATCATATTCTTGATTGTATTTTAACGACCAAGCTCATACACACCATGTGGCTTTCTCTCTGTCTGACACACACACACACGCACAAACGCACACTCAAGTATCCTCCCCTTGTTCTCCTCTCTAAGAAAATGCTGACGATACAGCCTTTTCTTCTCCTTCATCTCCCTCACCCAGCGCCCCGCCCATGACTCCTGTTTAACAGCACACTTTCATCCCATGAATTATGTATCTGATTCATTAGGCCCATCGTCATTACAGTATACGGTCAGCTGGAAATTCCCCTCTGTTCCAGTTCAAACATAAAACAGCCCGCTTTTCTTCTTCTCCCTCTTCCGCTATCGTTGTTGGCTGTGTGATATGGATGAGAGGGAGGGCCCTGGGTATTTGTTGCACCCCTCGTGGCAATGCGCAGGGGAACACAACAAAATAACAAGATAACAAGATAAAGGCCTCGTGTTGGACTTCAAAGCGGACTGACGGTTGAGTAGAGTGAAACAGTCTACGCCTTGGTGATTTCAAAGAGCCACCACGTGCTTGCAAGGCAGGGCTGGGGAGGTTTGGAGGGGCTTGGGGGCTATAATGGGATATGCACACATGGGAAATGCAGCTCAACCTTGCCTCTCAAATCACACAGGATACTTGAATTGCTACAAACCCCCTCTTAGCACAATAACAGCAACCTAGCAACCTACCCACAGTGGAACTATCAAGTTAAACCATATTAATCCAAGCCTAGTCTAGCTGCAGCGTATAGCCCACATTACCCTCTTCCTCTATGCTGCACCATGTCCCAGGCATGTTTAGTACTGGGAACCTAGAGGTGTAAATCTCCCACAAACCCTTAATCCCTGGCCGACTGCAAGTCCCCCACCCCGAGGTGCCGTCTACGCAATAAATCCACGTAGCGGTTATTGATCCACGCTGTGCTTGCGAAGGTGGCCTGTCTTGGCACATCCAAGACAGTTAAACGCACGGGACATGAACGCACGTACACACATAACGCAGGAGGGACTCAATGTTCAGGTACACGTGAAAGATGATATAACGGCTCGTATACATGCAAAGCTCACTTTCTCTTTCTGTCACACGTATACACACACACACACAAACGCCAAGCTTTAATGCACTGCTCCCACACCATGAAGCGATGGGAGGCTGCTGGGAGGTGGCTTCTGTATTGTGAATCCTTTGGCCTTTCATTGATCCTGGGCTTCAATAGCTTTCTATTGATCCTCCCTCTTTCCTTGTAGAGAGATCAGTCATGTACCTGTCCACTGACGCTCTACGGCCAGCAGCGCTGCCTTTTATGCTCGCCCAATACTAAGATTATATTGGCGAGTCAGTGGTGTGGCACGGTTTAACGAGCTAGGCTCTAATGCTAATCCAGTACAATGTGGCTGAGAGTGATAGCTGAAACGCTTGAAGATTTAAGTGTCTTTAAACACAAGCCTTCAGAGCAGTAAGACAACGTGTGTGGGTGTGAGGGTGTGAATGTCTTTGCCACCACTCAGCTGCAAACAGTGTCAGATGGCATTAGTCTGGTGTATTTGTGTGCACTTCCATAAATGTGTGTCATGGTGTAGGTGTTTACGCCAGCGTTTGTGTGCACGCGGGTGTATTCACTCATCTTCCTGTCATCGTCCTGTGTTAGCTTGCGGTGGGTAATGAAGCGCTGGCTGGCTGGCGGTGTGCAATCATGCAAATCAGCACCAAGCTCATTCCCGGCAAAGAGATTACAGGCGAGGACGGACACTGAGTGAGGCCGACCTCCTTGTGCCTGATTTACTCCGCTCTGCTCCCACTGTCTCTGTGAAAGACACCACAGCGCTAATGTAAAGAGAGAGAGGGAGGGAGCGAGAGATAGAGGGAGGCAGGGAAGAGAGGAGGAGAGGCTGAAGGAATGTGATGAACTGACATGGACACTCACAAAGAAGAAGCAGAGGAAGAAAGGAGTAGGAGGGGGAAGGAAAAAGCAATAAAATACAAGATTGGAAGAACATTCAGTGTGTTGTCTCACTCTCTGTGTTTTCAGATTCATTTGTAAATTAGTGCTGATCCAAAATTGCCCATTTCCCTCAGTATAGCAAACAGCACTCATCTGCATTAGCTAGCTGGCAGACATGGTTCCTGGCTCTACCATTTAGTCCAATCATATTATGAGACGCTGGATGGGCTCCAGTCATCATGTAGCTTATTGGCAGGTGGCGTGAACACATGGACAGACATGATCAGTCAGAAAAAGGGAAATTGTAAAGTGGGTGGCAAACACAAACAAGACAAATGATTGTCTGGGCAAGTGGTTTGACAAGCGCACACTAACAGAGCAGGATTAAGGAGAGGTTTGGCTTGCTGCTCTGATGAGAATAAGTGTTGAAGTGTGTGTGTGTCTGAAATCTTGTTACTGTTTATCGAGTGCTACTGGAGTACATGTGCATCCAAGTGTGTCTGTGGGTGTGTATACATGTGAGACGCAAGTCTGCAGTATGCGGGATGTCAAAATGTGTGTAAGTGTGTGGTTGTGTGTGTTTTGGTGGATGAAGTCAATGCTCTTGTATAAGAATGAATACTGACATTTGCACTGACGTGCACTGAGACGGAAGATACAGTGCAGTCTGTCAAACACCTGACTCTCACCTCAGAACAGAGGGCAGGTCCACACACACACACAGGCATGTGCACGCACACATGCACGCATAGTATCGTGCACACCATTCCCCATACACTGGGTTCATGTCTAATGCTCTACATCACATCTCAGTGACATTAAATTACCAGTTCTATTGAAACTTTGAACTAATATACTGTATGGCATGTTAAGAGAGCAACCCTCAACCAAAGTTTAGCTCATGTGCACTGTGCTTTTGTGTCTTTCGCATATTTTCTATCTGTATATGCTTCAGCAACAAGAAACGTTTGCTGCTTATTGAAACACATCTCAAATGTATCACTGCGGGAGCCCATCATCTCCCTGCAGGGACAGGACACAGAAAGGAATCATTGCATGGCTCAAAGTCTGATACAGGGGGAGGGGGTTTAGCTGTAGGCTCATCTGTAGGATCTGTTAATAGAAATAGTAGTCATGGAAATAGAAGGCTGTCCTTGGATCAGATGTAATATCATCCTCCTGGAATTGTATAGAAATGCAATTAACTACCTGGTAGGATAGAAAACCAGCAGTACTCTTGGTCCCAAAGACCAGAGTTGGGAACCACTGCGACACACAATACATAAAACAATTGTCATGCTGCATGTAGTGAGACAGCAAAAACAACAACAAATCTGTCATGTCAGAGTTTTGTAGTGATGAACCAACGGAGAGAATGGCAGCTATTCTAAATAAGCAGGGTGATACTAATTCAATAAAAAACCCATGTATGCCAAATGTTCACCAAGACAGGACACCTTCTAATTTACTTCTGAATTGTTTTAGATCAACAATTGTTCTGTGCAAAGTCATTGGGAACTGCTTCATAAATGAGCCCCCGCAGAGCGTCTTAAGTGTTCATGCTGCACCTGTCATCCACATAAACACACACTCCCATTACAGAGAACTCCATTAACAGACAACCAGTGTTGAACGACAGCTGGAGCAGCAGCAGTGTTGATTTGAGCTTCATTTTTTTCTGTTAATGAGAATCATCAGCTGACGAGAGCGAGGGGCCAACTGCAGGGCCTGTAAAAACTGCAGGAATCAGATTAGTTTTTATGGCTGCAGCTATCTGCCCCCTATTATTATTACAGCGCAGAGCCCGGTGAAAATGATGAGATCACACGCCCCAGGTGAGCTGTGGACCGCTGGATGGCCTGTCTGGGATTGTAATCCAAAAAGGCGAGATAGTTATTAGATTGTTTGTTGCTGTCTAAATCAAAGGGTCAAACTCAATCTAGGGCCAAACTCAACTCCTTTGCGGTACCGCTGCTTACATGTGTTACATTTGCTTGTTGAGCCAAATTGCACGGAGAGACTGCAAAATAACTGTGAACTGCAGGAGTGTCAAGACAGGCATTTGATGACACAGAAATAAAAATGAAGGTATGTGAATATGCAGGCCTACACATGGTGGCATGAACTCACACACACACACACACACACACACACACACACACACACACACACACACACATCAATAGCATTTCCAACATTATTTCTTGAGCACAGGGAACGGCAAACTGCGAGTGGACATCTACTTTCCTCTTTTTAGTTGACTGCATGCCATATGTGCAGGAAAGGGAACATCTGCCGCAAAACAGGAAGGATAGATACACAAGCAGCTCGGATCTGCAACAAGATGCAGTCCCCTGAGAGAGCAGAACAGGGTCACACTACACATTTTCAGCTCTTGTAAAACTAATAGACCAGGGAAATTAGCCTGCGGTGTCATGTGAGACTGTGCAGCTAATAAAGTGCCTGTACCAAAAAATAAAACTCTCACCCAGTGTCCTGTGCCCAAATAAGAATGAACCCATTTGGAAGAAAACATTGGTTTTCATTTGGAGAATTGTATGTATGTAATTGGAGGTAAAGTGGGTTTGGGCGACAGTCTTCAGTATTATTTCTGCCACACATCCAATCTGTATTATTTAATGTTGGATTCAATATCAAAAATAACTGAACAACAATATAAAGGGACCTTATCCCCTACGATAATGTTGACATTTTTCTGTTTATCTTGGTGTACCAGCCTCCTAAATCCTGTAATTCTTTTATCGTGGATTTCTCTGACGTGCTTCCACTAGTTAAGCCTACATTCATGTGTTTTGTCCAAATAACTCTTTTGCTGTTGAATTACGTAACACTTGATTCTCGATTCTTTTAATCTTACATGCTACTGGGACTATACACAGTCTTCTATGTACACAACATAGAGTTGATCTTGTGTGAACTATGAAGACTTAGAAACTATAAGATGAGATCACTTCTTAAATCATGTACTTTTATATGTGTTACAGCCCCCCCGTTTGCTGTGTTCCCTCTGTTGTCATCAGGCTTCATCATTGGCACCTGGGCAGGTTTGTTTAAGAAGTATATAAGATGGTAGACTGGGCCAGTTGGCTCTCTCTCCCAGGCTACACACACCTTGGGTGCACTGACTCTTCCCCAGAGGACCTTTTGATTTGTTCCTTTACTCTTCAACACCCTACACATCCTGCTACACTTATCCATACAAGCATTACACGACTGACTTTCACATCCACTGTTGATTTTGTTATTCTTTTTTATAATTAAATAAATACTATTAGATTTGTTACAAGCCTGAGTCAACTTGAGGCCACACACAAATCTAATACTCAAAGTATTTATTTAAGCCTGCCATCTTATATAGTCCTTGGACAAACCTGCCCAGGTGCAAACGATGAAGCCTGATGATAACAGAGAGAACAAAGATGGCGTCACATATGTGCTTTTATTGTTTATGGTGTGTTGGTAATCATCCAGATTTCTCATTATTAAACAACAGTGTAGTTCCTGAAGACCATTTGGAAGTGCAGTGGAAGGAATTATTCCTGTGATTGTGGACAATTCAGTCCTGTTTTATGAACATGACAAAGTATCTGCCAAAGCTAGAAAGAGTGGCGCCAAGACCCTGTTGATATCTAGAGACAGATCCTGGAGCTGCTCCACTGACAGTCAGTTAGATCTTTGGTTAGTGGTTGCTGTCACAGTCTCCACAGAGTGTTGTAGCAGGGATAATTGTTAGCACTGCAGTTAAACAACGCTTGTTCAATAACTTGTAAAATAAGCAAGTAAAAGTGCATTAGGGAATATATTTGTGATTACTGGAAGAGGAACAATTTATAAACACTTTTTTCCAATATTTGAGAGGATACTTTTCTTATGTGATCTCCAGTTCATACAGGAAAAAAGCTATTGAAATTTCAATGTGTTCATACACATAAATATTTTCTCAAATATTGAAGTCAGTGTTTGTAAATTGTTCTTCCACTTCTAGAAATACAAGGTACTAAACAGTGTTAAAGTGTTTTAGATTGGATTTTTCCTTTAAGTTTAGACAAACAGGGAAAAATCCTATAATCATTGAACCCTGATCCCCTCGCTTGTCTGCTGTTCCCTGTCCGCTATGTCCGCTCCTTGGCGACCTATTCTCATCTAGGTCTCAGCAAAACAAATATAGTCTCCTGTCCCTTGACGTCCCTCCGATCACATTGAGGTCTATTTGCTGATCCGTAGAGCGGAGAGCAGAGATGTAAGATACAGAGGAAGTTTTTTTTTAAGGTATTCTTCCTTTCTCCCACTAGTAGTTTGGTTTATTCAGTGTCCAGAGGGCTTGTTAGTTGAGGTATGAAGAACCATAACACCAAACACAAGGTGGGTAGACAGAATTTGTTATTGAGCCATACTTGTGTTTTTGGCTGTTACATCACTGTCAGGGCCCTGCTCTTTCTCTTGGATGCTTGGAGCATTATCAGGCTGAGTAACACCATATTTGGACATCGTGACAATTGGGAATCGCGATCTGAGGCTTGATTGGGAACTATTTACCAGGCTTATCCCACTTTGTCAAGCCAGTTATAACATAACTTATCCTATGACCAGTACCCAATAATCAGTTAACTTGTTAAGTTGTAGCCAGTGCTATATGCTAAAATGAAGCACCAAAATATGACTGAATTGAACCAGGACGTTGTCCTAACCATGGAAATAAAAAAGGAAAAAAAACCTGATCTTCCCACTTCTCTGCAAGGCATTTCATCATTTCATCCCCTTGAAGCATTCCTTCTTCCCTGCATCAGCTTCATTCCTGATCTTTTCTGTCTCCGCTCTCTCTGTCTGTCTCTCTCAGCCTATTAGTATCTGCTCTCACCTCTGCTCCCTCACCAACACCAACATCAAAGCCACAGACATCACAGCCAGTCATTTGAATGCACTTATCTCTTCATTCATGCTGGTGAGACCAAATAACACATGCTCTCACACACACACACACACACAGACACACACATGCACACACATCCATGCACACGCACATATAATACTGAGTACATTTGATTCAAGCATGTCATCAGCCTTAGGATTCAAAGGAATCAGCTCTGGTGAGTTGCCAATAGAATAGATCTCTTCATTCTGTTCTCATATTAAATTTGTAAAGAAAGGGTCACTTACTTGTCTTAGCACTAGCTTATATTCTTATGCTCCACTTATTTGTCTTAGCTCTTGTTTATTTGCTTCACTTATTTGTCATTTGTTTAAATAAAAGGTAGGTAGCCAACTTATTGCACTTTTACCTTAGCACTGGTTCTGCTCTTAGATGCTTGTTTAGGAAGGAAATGCACTTATGATTTCTGGTGACTAGTAGTTTTTTACCTACCTATGTTGAATGCACTTATTGTAAGTCGCTTTGGATAAAAGCGTCTGCTAAATGACTGTAATGTAATGTAATGTAATGTAATGTAATGGGTCAGGGCAGTGGATGGTTGTATACATTTGCTTTCAGCTCTGGCTATCCAGGTTCAAAGTCATGCAAAGACGTTTTCTGCTATGAGGTTTCATTTTCAGCGAACATTTTTCTTATTTAGCCATGGCCAAAACCTTAACCCTAACTTTAAGTTGTTTTAGCACAGTGAGGTTATCTGGCTGGCCAAGCATAGGTATAGTACAAATCAATGTGTAGGTATATCATGCACATATTGCAAACGCAGACATCAACACACATACATTCAAACACACACACTCTATCTCAAGGTCTTGCCCTGCAATCTCCCACAGTGTAGCGTAGGCCTAAAAAATTCATTACTATGTTATCACACAACTCTTTCCTGCTCAATAATTCAACACAAGTAAGGAGCTAATAAGCATCCAGCCTAAAACTTAACCTGCTTTAGCAAGGATGGGTGGCTGACAAAATGATGTACATGGTGTGTGTGTGGAGGGCGTTTGGAGGGGTTGGGGGGGGGCTTGTGTTTCGTTGTATATATAGAGAGATGCCCAAGACAAGCACTTGATCAAAAGGAAATGTGTGTTGATGGTGATGGGTGGGCTGTGAGGTATTCCATTATGGAATTAAAACTGTGTGTATTGTGGGTTTTATGTGTTCAGGTGTGTGTGTGTGTGTGTGTGTGTGTGCGTGCATATGTATGCATGCATGTATGTGTTTTTGTGACCAAAACCAAACTACTAATACATTTTTTATCATCCCTACCTGTGAACCAGCACTCTCTTCCATTTTCCAATTTGTTTCTTCAATTCCTTTCCTTCCCCTCTGTCCTTTTGCATCCATCTGATCACCTCTCTCGCTTTCTGTTTCACCTCACTCTCCCCCTTTCCTCTCCCTTTCACTGTACCTCCCCTCTCTACTCTCATCCTCCCCTGTCTTCTCCCTTCTCCTTCCCTTCCGTCTTCACCCTTAAGGGCAGTTGTTTTGTGAAATTAAATGTTGTAATTTACCTTTTTGGTGTACCCACCCGCCTCCTCTTCTTCTACTTTAGTCAGTGATTTTCTATGTTTCCCAGAATGACTTTCAACTTGTTTTTAGCTGGGTTTTAAGTGTAGGTGGAGAGAGCGATAATGATAGCAAAAGTGATAGTAAGAGCAAAAGAGCAAGAGTTTCCAGTTGAGAAAAAGCAAATGTCATGCCCCTTACTCAAAGCGCAGGATGTATTTCTCATGGCTGTGTTGCAATCTGGTCTGAGGCTACTGTGGGTGGAGATATTGGTACGTATCTCTGCCTCCTCTACAATGTTTTTTACGTGTTTTTGGGCGTATTTTTCCTTTAACTCAATGCCCTTCTCTGTATATCCTCCTACCCTGTATTTGTCAATGCAGGCAGTGTAGTGTGTAATTCCATCTATGGATACATCCTGTACCAGAGGTATTGGCTTCAATTGCACTTCCTTGGCTCCTGTGGATATATGACATATGTCCAGAAGCTAAATATGGACATTTTTCATTTTTCATCCTGTGGAGTTTGTAGTACAGCAATGCGACACAGGCCCGCCCTCTCTCTCAGCCCATCGTCTCTCTGATGCTTTCTTGGAAGCCTGTGGTGCTTTTCTCTTGTGCTTTCTCTAATTGTTTCAATCTCATTCATCTTTCCACCTCTCCTTTCATGCCATTTTGTCCACTGCCTCGTCTCTCTGCCTCTCTCTGTGTCATTTGCCCAGTCTCTCTCTCCTCTCCACTCCGCTAGGTCTGTCTGTCAGTGATATCGTCAATGCATATGAGTACAGGCACAGACACAGCAAGGACAAAAGACAACAGTAGCTACAAAGGAAGCTCTGGTGGCTTCTTGTTCGAGGCTGCAGCAAAAGGCAGGAGCAAATGACAATTGATGGGTTTGCAAAACTCCATTGCAGCTAGTATGGAAAACTCTCTTTCTCTCTCTCTTACGCACACGTGCACACACAGCAGGCTCCTCGCTAAACAGGGCAGACAGGCGCTGTAGTGGAGGAGAAATGCTCCCACTGTGGGCCTGCATGCTCGGCAGAGCGCCTAATTGCAATGATAAAGAAGAGATGGTGGAGACAGGAGATAGAGGCTCCTAGGAACTCTCCTCACGTGAACCTTGGGAGGGAGATGGCTGAGGGCTAGACACATGCGTATACAGACACATACAATAAGCAAGCACACACTGACAGAAGCACATACAGTATGCACACACGCTGCACACGCTTGTACCTGCGCCTCTGCAGACAGGTGAGGATATGTACACACCCATACACACACAATCAATCAGATGAACACACTTGTGTACACAAGCACACGCAGCAGGCAGGTAAAATACATACTACACTACCACATTGCAGAGACCAATTATAGTTTCACCTCTCAATCTTACTTCCCACACACAGTGTGTGTCACCTTTCTGTGTAGCCTAAGGTAAAAACACCAAACACAGCGGGCAACCTTTCATGGCACTGGGTCCAAACCGAGGAGACCGAATCTTGAGAGTTTCATCATAATGGGTTTGAAAAGCCATATGTTTATGCTCAGGTTGGAGAACATTATGGGCCATTATTATTGATCCCTGCACTGCAAACCATCTAGCCACTTATTTCAAAACTAATAGGCTCTCATTGATATGATTTCAGCACTGAATGTAATATTGCAGCATTAAATTGAATCTAATGGGTTTCTTGTTTTTGTCATTTGTTGTCACTTCCTCTCTTTCTCTCCATCTCTCTCTCTCTTCCCCTCAGTTGATACGTGATATGATACGTGCATAGATACATTTTCCGGTGTCCGAGGGCAAAAATATAGTATGTTTTCACACTGCAATCCTGGTCATATAAGATGTCAGACCCACAAAGAAGATTTTATTCTATTTAAGTTATTTTCTGAAGAATTTATAGTCTTTGAAATTCATGCCTCCGTAGTTTACCCTTCAGGATAACCTTGTGTCATGCATAACGTGTTTTTGAGTTCAAGCTGCCTCTTATTCTCACTCTCACTACGCTCATCTCACAGCATGCATGAAAGACACACTACAGCCAAACCCAACACTAAGAAACAGCATTTTAAGTTGCAGGAGGCATCAAAGGTGAAGACTTCACCATTAAATCCACTCAGCACCACTGAATTGCATCAAATATCTGAGCTCAGTTTCTTCTCTCTACCCAATGCTATTGAAATTGGGTTTGTAGAATGACAGTTGTGATCTGATTGATCCATGTATCCTACGCTGTTATCGATTTGCAACTTTATACGAACAGTATAACATGCAATGACTAGAATGTAAACACAGCTGAAACCAACAGCTTCCTGTGTTGTGCACCGCCCGACTTTGAAACAACATTCATGTACAAATGCTTTGAAGTGTGCTTCAGGGAAATTTCACAAGGTTGTCATAATTAAAGGACCAAATAAATGATCAAATAAATACAGTATTAATCATTAAATACATTTTTTTACAAAATGTTCCCCTTGTTGCTCCATTTGCTCTCTGATTTGGAGGATAAAAGATGAGCTATGTTTTATACAGCGCAGAACAAACTTTATTATGAATTCAGCAAAGTTGCATAAGGCAATATCCAGTAACCTTATGTGACTTTTATTTGAAGGGCATGATTTATTTTTTGCCCTCAATTCTCCCATTTTTGCTTTGTAAACAATTGCAGCAATTTTTAGAGGTCCTGTGTGTCTGGCTGTATGCTGTGCCTGGGTAATTCAATCTGTGCTGCATTAACTGGGGATATTGGCATTTTCTGACAGAGAAGAGAGAGAGAAAGACAGAGAGAGAGAGAGAGAGAGAGAGAGAGATTGCATCAAAAATGCAACCTTCAATTGCCATGCTAGTGAGAGAAAATGCACATAATGCAACAGCCAACCTCCCTATGGGGGACTTTCATCCTACCGTTTCAAGATAAGGAGGGTTATGGTGCAACAGTAATATTTCAGCTTTAAGTTTGTTGGGTGAAATCGAGGTCAGCAATGTTTCTTTACCTTCTTGGTGCTCTCATTTATGTTTACCATTCAGCAGGCGATGTAAAAAGTTGACATCTTGAAATGTCTGCCATCGTTCACAATTTTTTATTAGTTTTTCATTTTGAGGAAGTGTGTACAGCTTCATTCATTTTCCATACCCACTTATTACGATGCAGGGTCATGGGGTGGAGCATATCCCAGCATGCATTGGATGCAAGGCAAGGAAACACCCTGGACAGGTCGCCAGTCACAGGGCAAACACACTCACACTCACATTCACTCACATGTGGGCACGTATGGCCAAGTTAAAGTCTTCAATTCACCTGACTTGTATCTATTGGGAAACTGGAGCACCTGGAGGACACCCACACAAACACGGGGCGAACAAACCCAGGAACTCAGAGACTTAAAGACAGAGGTACAGAGGTGCAGATGTTTAGTTTAGCATCCCACTACACGATGTCAGCTGTGTATTGCCGTTTCACAACAAGCAGAAAATACATTATTACATATTCACATAAACAGCTGTAAATTTTTAAAAATATGGCCCAGAGAAGACAATGCTGTCATTATTTATTTTTTTCTACTAAAACTTCACCTAATTGGAACCCAGGCGGCTATAAACCACTGAGACATCTTTTAAACAGCTAACCAACGGAAAATTGTTCAGTGGGATGCTTGCTGATTTGACACTTGCTGAGCTTGGCCAAACTACTAGCCATGTTGTATCATCTGGCAACGGTCATATTTGAAAACACAATATTGCATCCTTTCCTGTGTCTTGCAGTGAGCTGATTGTTGCTACATAACCATATAATGACACTTGGCTTGATGAAAGTAAGGGAATTGGACATACTATGTGCTTATTCTCATATATTGCTTTACACCCACAAAGCTGGTCGCACCCACCCTAAACTGATCACTTACAATCCAATTTGGTCTACTTAGTACATATTGCGCCTTTGTAAGTGGGTTGGGGTGGGTGCAAGAGGGGCTGGAACAGTACAATACAGAATATTGTGTGGTGTGTCACCTCTTAAAGTGATTAGTAGAACATGCAGACAGTAGCTTTCCTCTGCCCAGCACTAGATGAGTGAACCACAGTGGCACACTTCTTTGAAGACATATACTAGTTAACACAGTTACTGTACAAAACAGTGCTGAGGCTGATACTAACTGCTGCCAATCTCACAATTTCAATTGTCACAGGTTCTCTTTCCCTAGTAATTGCTTTACCTTGCAGATTTAAGGGAGAGAGAGAGAGAGAGAGAGAGAGAGAGAGAGGGTAAGAAAAGGACAGGGATGAAAAAGAAGGTTTTTGAAGGGATAAGCTTCAGCCGTTAGCACTGATCCTCCGACAAGCTATTAGCACACTCCCTCGCTCGCTCACACTGGCTGGTACTGGGGAGTGGATCTCTCCAATTAGTGTGCGTGTGAGAAGCAAAAGGGAGTGAGAGAGTCTGTGTGTGTGTGTGTGTGCACCCATGTGCATGTGTATGTGTGTGTGTTTAGGTCTGTGTGCTTGTGTGCCTGTGCACACAGGTGCCCAAATGATGTGAGAGTTCAAAGAGGCCACAGAGCTGCCTATTTGAATTAGATCAGAGGAGTACGGGATGCACGGATACCGACTTAATTCATCCTCTGAAGGCACACAGAGTGGAAAGAAGTGGATAGGTGGTGAGAGAGAAACCCCATTTGAGCTTCATTTGTGCGTGTGGGTAAAAGAGGAAAGTGAAGAAGGCAAGGGACTGAGGAGAAGAAAGAAAAACAGAAGGAGAGAGAGCAATAAAGAAATCTAATAATCTAGAAAAAATCTAGAACTGGTTTAAATATCTCCTGGAGATTGACAGCCATGTTTTCTGTTTTCATGCAGTCTCCTCATTTCATTGGCACTTCATTCATCCTTTTATTGTGTTGCCTTCACAACCTGCCTTTATCTGGCTCTCTCCCCAGAGTCAGTAATACAGTTGATGGGCAAGGAGAATTCCCCGGGCGCCTGGCCTTGGCGACTGACAGGAGCTGGTTTCCATACACGACGTTGATGTGTGTGTGTGTTTGGCGAGCCTCAGGTGTGAGGTGGTGTGAGCTGCACGTAAAGGTTTCTCAGAGGGATGTGATTAAAGAAGGAGTATGTGGAGAGAGAGAGAGAGAGAGGATGAGTGTTGGTCTAAAGTGTTAAAGCATGAGGTGTGAGCAAGAACATTGAAGAGAATTAGCGTGCAGCTGAGGAGAGGGGAGTCAAAATGATAACGCCTCCATTCTTCAAATAATAATCCCATATAATTGCATTAGAAGTGAGAACATGAGTTATCTATCTCCATTCTCCTACCCTCCAAAGAGAAACAACATATCTGGAGAAAATTCTCCATAAATTCTCAATGACCCTGTTCAAAAGACTCCATTGGTTTGATATATTTGTTTCGCGGTCCACCTTCCCTGCTTAAAGCAGCACTCAGGTCACCCCTCCACAGATCAAAGACACTCCGCCGGCTTAAGTGGCTCATTAGGTGACAAATACTGCACTAAAACATCCTCTAATTTACTCACTCTTTGAATAAAAAGCTCCACACTTGCTCAGGAAGGAGAAAAAAGAACATATCTGTTCATGAAAATCAGTTGGATGCTGTCAAAAGTTTCCTGTTCCTCCCCCTTGTGCCCAGAGCTGAACCTGTTAATGAGATAAAAATGTTTGGACCTTGTTTATCAGAGGAGTCAGTTTTGACACAACTTCGGGTAATTTTTCTCTTGGTCTTTTTTTTTTTACCCTTACCTAACCTGTCTTCATCAGACATGGAGATGTCTTTCGTTCTTTGAAAATAAGCCTGCCTGCACCCACGTTAAACAGAATCATCTCCCTACCCTCGAAAAATCCCCTTGATTCATGAGAGTGAGCTTTAATAGTGTGAGACCTCTCTTTGCAGTTGTAAAATCTGCAAAACCTTTGTGCTGCTTTATGGAAGCGCTATAAAGAAAGCTATATATTTTAACATCGGCTGTATCTCAGCTCAGCTATATATTTCTATAAATAGAGATACAACTGATAGGTTTCCAACTGATTTGATTAAATGTTCCTGTTCGCAAGGCGGCTCTTCCAGGTCAACCAAACAAAACATTAAATCTCAGGGCACTTGGTCAAATTTGAAATCAATCAAACAAGAACACAAGCCCATACAGGTCAGCTTATTGGAGCTCTCAGTGAGATTGTGCACCTTGCAGCATGACCTTTGGAGTTTAAGTTGCAAGAGGTCAAAGGTCCATAGTTCATGCCTAAACAACTCAGGTGATCAGCTTTATAGCAGTGGTTCCAAACTCTGGTCCTCTGGTTTTCTATCCTACCAGGTAGATAACTGCATTCACCTGGCATCCCTGTTAGACAGCTAGAATGAAAAGCGGCAGTACTCGGGGTCCACTGCTTTACAGACATAAATGTCATTGCAGATAACTGAAGCCGCAACACATATGCACTCCCACATAGTTGTGCACACATGAACACGCACATGCACAAACCCCCCTTCCCTCCCACAACACACACACACACACACAGACACATGCACGCCTACTCCTCAACACACACCCCTCCACCCTGCGGTGACATTTGAAGGACAGAGGCCTCGGCTGGTTTTGAGAGGGGGAGATGAGGTGGAGGGCGGGCTGGTTGGGAGTGTGAGGTAAACAACACCTCAGAGTTCAGTGTGCATGCCTAATGCGCTCCACTGGGCAAGGCTGCCGATGACAAGCTGTCTGCAGGACTCTCCTTTTCCCACATCCTCTCACCACCTCAGTTCTCACACTGTGGTTTAGTTTTGCTGTGTCCTGCTGTCCCCATCTCCACTGTGCACTGCCTGATTTTCATGTCTCTCTCCTGTCTCTGTTCTTTGCTCTCATTTTCTCATCCCTTATTTAAACTGCCTGTCCTGAGTCAACCTCTTCTCCTCTCTTCTCATGGCAAATACTTGCTGATTTCAAAGCACCTAATAGGTACAAAGATGTAGTTCCAGTAGCAGCTCTACTTAAACCTCAGACTAAAATGGTCTATTTTCAAATTTTACAACCATGCACATGTTGTATTGGGAGGTTGTTTGTTTCTAGGGCTGATCTGAATATTTTCAGTGGTTTTATAGCAGCACTCAAAAAACACTAGGGCATTCCCTTTAACTTTGTACAGTTTTTATGAAATGCATGTACGTCTTAATGATATAATCATGGTCATTGGCAGCAGTGCACACATGCAGAGCAAAATACAAAGTTATGTACAAATGTGAATTGTACACTCTTACATCCATCCTTATAAATCCATCTGTTGGCAAGATTTTACTAGTGGTTTTTACCCCCTGACCTGAGTTCAAATAGCCTCATTTGTTCATCTCATTGTTCATCCAATTGCAGCCCATCTCTTTCCTGATTTGTCTCTGAGAGGGCAGAGGTGCTAGCTGTATGGTTGTACGTTCAGACAGGTTGAAGCAAAAACAGATAGATAACAAGGAATACTGCTGTATTATGAGGAGATAAAAATCACATTGACATCTTTTACTCAGGGCATACACATAGAACATTTATTGCTGTGTAGTCAGGCTTTAACCTTTGATGCCATATTCATTGACACAAGGATTTATCTCAGAAAGATAGGAGGATATATCTTTGAAGCTAAAACAGCCCTTCAAGGTTGCTTTGTGTTTTCCCTCCTCAACCCGTACCCCTTCAACCTCAACCCCCAGGTATCCTCACTGACAAACAAGACCCTTCAGGGAAAGGCTATCACTTTCACCTGAAGTCACACACACACACACACACACGACTGTCGCTAGTATCCCTCACCGATATCCAACATCATGTGATTAAACACAGACAGTCACCAAAGTGATTTTGCATGACAAAAAGGTCAAACCATAGGGTTTTTTTCCACATCACCTCATTATTTTCAAGAAAAAAATAAAGTCATGATCAAAACACTAGGGATACAACAGTCTACCTCTAGAGATCAGGCTTAAAGATGAACATTTCCTATTTGGATGGAGTAATTAATCAACTGGCAAAAGCCAAAATAAGTTTGCGTTAAAGGATGCAACGTTTTGTTCATTGTTACAGTGATAGCTTTTGATATCAAACCAGGGTGTGTGGAGGGGTTGCTACAACAGATGTGTGTGAGGAGAGGGGGAAGAGGGGCATCAGGGTATCATTTAAAGAATAAGCATCCTGCATTGCAATCCCAGAACCATGCTAAAGAACACTAATGTGTCAGTAATCAATATGTTGTGGTGTGACTCAAATTAAAGCTTTCAAACAGATCAGCAAGTAGTTTACTGTATTCATGGTTTTAGCAGAGGCTAAAAGCAAACAAAGTTCCCTGTGTATATCCGGGAATGTCTGTGAGCTAGAAGGATCCTTATGTGCTGAGAGAATATGGCTGTTCCCTCCTCTGGTTGTCCCCTGGGATTCCAAAGTCTGAAAAAATTCCAAGAGGAACCAGTGTTCCCAAAGATAAGTGTGCCCGAGGGAACAATCACTTCAGCGCACAAAGTTTGTTTAAATTTTTTGCTTGGTGGTTTTTTTTTTAATTTTTTTACACTCTCCACGCCTTAAAAAAAATGTTTTGTATACCTTTACCCCACCTTATAAAACTGGAAGCCACTGGCAGACAAAAAGTCCTAGACAATAAGTTAAAGAGATTGTATAGGTAAAGGTATATAGGGACAAAGTAACGGCAACACTTCCACGTGCCTATTCTCCTCTCTACAAAAATAGTGGAATAGAAATCACATGGTAATCACCCAACATTGACATCTTGATACACTTCTGTATATAGATAAAAATCTTGGTTAAATGCAATTCCATCATGCAGTCAATGTCCCCCTCACCACTCGTGGTTTTGTCCATTCATCTCAAATCCTAAAGCATGGTGAGAGGAAGTGATGTCACGGGGAGTGTGCTTGAAGTCCACTCCATTTTTTTGGTGCACACAATAATTGACGGTGCAACGCAAAGCTGCCCCTTGTCCACATTTTTCTTTATTTTCTTGGGGTTTATAAAGTTCCGTCCTACTGACCCCTCTTTGATACTTATTTTTTTTCTTTCATGTTTGAGTGAGGGATACTGGAGATAGAAAGAAAGAAACAAAAAGAACCAATTTCACATATCACTTCATGTAAGGTTGAAACCTCCGCAATGGCGCTTTCCATTTGTATTCCACTGCCACTCAAAGTTGACAGAGACATACATTTTGACCTGTCAACACTATCTCCTATTGTAAGGATACGTAGGTATGGCCAGGCGAGGTGATGAGGATCAATTAATTCATGCCTTGGATACCTGAGGTGGTGCTCTTACACACAAACACACACAGATAAACACACACTCTTGAACTCTCCTCCACCTTGCGTTTTACTCTGATCTCAGCAGAAGCTTCTGTACCAGAGTGAGAAGGACCTGTTGTTTCCGTCTGCCAGAACAGATGGACATTAGATCCGCTTTCTGCTTGCCCAGCCAAACAAATGACCTGCCTACTCACTTCCCATCCTTCCTTCCGCCTTGATATATTCCGCCATCTCTGTGCCTTCTCCCACTTACTTGCTGCACTGCCTCTGAGACATAAACAAACCAAAGCACTTTCTGATGGCATGGATAGCTATTTCAGTTTGGATACTTCTATTTTTGCATTTTCAACTTCAGTGAACCCGAGCAGACATGGAAAAAAAAGAAAACAGGAGAGCAACGAGACTCACCCCTGTGTGTTTGATTTTTAGCTCTGTGTCTCTGCTCATATCCCTGATATGATTTGGGCATCTTGGTCTGTAAATGTGACCATAACCTTCCATGGCCTCCTCTAGGGGTTAAAGCCCCAAGAGGGTATAAGGCGCCTTTCCAGTCCTTGGGCCCTAACTCTAAGGGCCACTTGTAATCCTCAACGACAGACTGTGACCAAAACCACTCCCCTAGGTAGCACAAAATAGGACTGGGGGGTTGTCACAAACGTATAGAAGGGGGTTAAGGGGGGCAAGATGAGGGTTTGGAAAACAGGACATCATGTGTCATCGAGCCTCTCTCTCCCTGAGGGGGGGCAGAGAGAGTGAGAGGGACAGCAATGGGTTTAGATCCAAGGAATGGAAAGACAAAGAAAGAGCAGTGGGTTTCATCTGTTTTTCCGACAGGGCCCCACCGTTGTTTGGCTAGAGCTCTTCCCTGTGAACCCTTCCTCCCCATCCCCCATTTCTCTTCTTCCTCCTCCTCTTCTTTTCTTCTTTACTACCCCTGTCCAGGGGTTGGCCAAGAAGCCCTGTGGGTCCATCAGCTCCAGGCCCAGAATCTCCCTGCGGCTCCCCCTGCCCCGGGACGACAGCAGCATCCCCCCTTGGTCCAGGCTGCCTGTGCTGTTGCACTTCTTCACTGCTCCGCCGGGGGGCACCAGGGAGCTAGGCAACAGCAGTGAGGTCAGTGACAGGCTGCTCAGTGTTTCTGACAAGTGTTCACTGTTGCCCGCTTGGCTGGAGTCGCAGCCCCCAATGGACGAGCCAATGCCGATGCCCAGGTCTTCGTCTGAGGGGTCGATGGAGTCGTCACGGGTGTAGCCCGGGCTGGTACTTCCTCGACCACTGCTCTGGCTCCGCTGGTGGCCCCTGGTGGCCTGAAGGGTCAGAGCAGATGATGGGCTGGGCCGAGGTCTCAGGGCCTGGACTGGGGAGCAAATGGTAGTGCTGTCCTCAGGCGGCGGGAGGGGGCAGAGCAGCTGTAAGGGGGCCATAGGCAACGGCAATTCCAGGTTCTGGGGGGGAGAGACACTGAAGCTCAGTCCTTCTTCCAGGGTGGTCTGGAGGCTGCCCTCAGAGCTGCCTGTGGCCAGGGATGAGTCACTGTGGGATGGGTACTGAAGACAGAGAGAAGGGAGGTGGAGGTAGCAGAGAGAAAAATGGGAGGATATGAGTGCAATTTATTTCTCATTCAAAGAATGTTATCAAGATCTGTTGTTTTGATCATAATGTGCATATCATTGCAATAGTGCTGATAACAATCCAGTTTTCACAATATTCATTTGATTTATTGTGTCATCATGGACCACATATGAGCACAAACATTGAACTCCTATCTCAGTTTCATCATTAATATCAATCTCATTACTTCGTTACTACACATGTATTGGTCTATCAGTGTATTCTGATCTATTCTTATATATTTTGTACTCCCTTCCCACCCCCTTACCTGTGTGCACAGCATCTTGCTATGGGCTCCTGGGGAGCGGAGGGAGGCCCAGGAGGCTGGGGAGGTCAGCCTAAGGCCCCTAGACAACCGCAGGCTCCTACTGCGGGGAGGCGCTGGGATAGCTGCTCCTGCAGGGTGGAAAAACTCTGCAGGCAGACGAAAGAGAGGAGAAACGCCGCTGGCTCCTCCTTCTCCTTCTTCGTTTCTCTCCTTGTTGTTGCCGCTGGAAACCCGACCTTGAGAGAAGGGAATACACTCCTTCATTTTCTGTCCCGTGTCAATCAATGTTTTCTGTAATAAATGGTGTTGTGAGTAAGTTTTGAGAGAGAGCATATTTTGCTCAGAAAGGATCAATGTTTTTTCATCGGACTAACTTATGTAGAGCCAGTTATTGTGGATGGGTATATTTTTTGGATGAGGATGAGGAGCTCTGTGTTAGCATGATCAAGATGGTGTATCTTTATTCTTCCCACTGTTTTCTTCTCCAATGACCCGATTTCCCCTTGGGGATCAATAGTTCATCTTAGTTAATCTTATCTTATAATAGAAACAGGAGATCTGAAGAATGATTCATGAAGCTATTAAGTCTGCTAGCCAAGCCCAACACTTTGAGGTAGATTTTCAAAAGAACGCACACCTGCTTGGTTCTTGGTTCTGCTTGGTTCAATATATCTGGCTTCACTTACCAGGGCTGTGGTGAGGTGAACGTCCATGCAACTGATTTGTTTGCATCTCCAGTAGTGCTGTTTCCTCCTTAACGCCAGAGCCGAGGGCCCTGCAGGGCCGGCCCAACCCTGTCTGCACCTGGGTCTGGGTCTGATGACCTCCTGCATGACTTTCTCCACCCCCAGCTTCCTCAGAGCTGTAGGAGTCACTGCTGCCCCTTCCCTGGAAGACGACAAATGCGCACTGAAGAGAAAATCTTTTCCAATAAATCTATAGGATAGGATAACTAAGTGGTGCTCAGAGTAGTGTGTGGGCCTCTCCTAAGCCTCACATAAAAAGAAGAAATGCAGATGTCCAGGGATAGACTGCACAAAATATAGATATATTTATGTGATGGTTCATCACCAGCATACCTTAAGGTTACCCGCAACCTCTTCTTTATTTCCTCAACAAAGGAACAATCTCTGCATGATTAGCATCATACAGTATTGTAAAACGATACTAGGAAAATTGGTTTAGAAGAAGCAGTCCCTCAGGCTT
>OOFE01027012.1:14651-24763 GCA_900323365.1 Monocentris japonica | reverse complement strand
CTTGCCGCTGTTAATGGCACTAACATGGCTTGGTAATATGTAATCCACACCGGTTTATTAGGAAAACACACTTTGGGGCTGGGGATTATCGTTTCTCAATTTTGGCTTATGGACAGCTGATTTCCATGAATTGCATTGCATGTTAGGCAGAGGAGCATGACACAAATGATCACACAGCATTCTCCATTTCCATAGAGATTGAATTAGGAAGCATGTGTGCTTGTTTAAAGAGCCATTAAAGCACTTAGAGGAACAAAACAGATCGGTTCTCCCTCTCTCCGTGCATGCCTGCTTCAAGAACAGCTTTGAAGAACCCTACGCGGGCCCATAATCACGCTGATATCGAGTGCTGTGGCGGCACTGTTGAAAATAATCTCATGCTGTCGCTTTTCTGCAAAGTCTGTATGTGGAGGCATTGTTAAAATGCTGATGCACATATGAATTTTTGGCGAACAGCCCCCACATTCTTTGTTTGTGTGCGTACCTGCAATTAGAGGTGGTCAATTCCTCCGAGGGCTGTAATCTCTGCCAAAATACGCTGATGAATCATAAAGCTCCCAATTTAATCACACATGACGAATCACATTCATTAATACAGCGGCGAGGCGCGAGCGTGATGTGTCGTTTGGGTCATGTGGAATAAGGAAGCCGTTAGCATTGGCTGGCTTGGTTTGAGCCCCCTCACTCGGTTCTTGTCAACAACCTGGACACGATGCAACCATATATTTTAATATCTTTTAAAGTATATTTATATTAGAAATAGTTGTTGTGCTGTATTATCAAACCTCAGAGCACATTGGTTTGCGTTTCATACACAAATAACTATTTCAGTAAGTCAGGAGAGTGCCTTGTTTTGCCATTCACCCGAACTGTTGCCAGCTAAATACAGTCTGCAGTACCACATCAGGGACAGGGGACACATTTTCCTCGTGTTTCTGAGTGGCGGTATGTAACAGACAAGTTATATCTGCACCACAATACAAGTATGAAACATTATAACAAAATCTCTGGCTTTTGAGTAATTCCATTTTTTACAGCATTGATTTCAGCCTGACATTCCCTCAAATCATTCAAATGATGCAAAAAAGAGAGACCATAATGCCGTGATATAGAATCAATCAATTCATAACCTCATACTAACAGTGTCAAATCATTATCGTGAAACATAATGTCAAATTGCATGAGTATTACCAGAGGAGGATCAGAGAGGGGACTTTCTGAAATGTTGCAGGGAAATGCCAAAAGGTTTGTACACATTGATGTTGTTAATAGATGTGCTGGGAACGTTTTTTCAGCACCATCAACAATAATGCCTGGATTGATGCATCTGTTATAAATTGCAATGCAGCTGATGCATCAGCCCCTGATTAACACGACATCGCTCTCATCAACCCAATCCCGTTTGAAAGGAAAGATTAGTACTGGACGAAAAGGTGAACTTTCCTAAGCCTGGACTGAAAATTGAAAACCTGAAATTGAAACTTGAGAATGAAAGCTGTCAAGCTGAAAATGACCTGGACATGGCGAGATAGGAGATGGGCGTATATACGGTATATACCATGCACTTCTGTAGAGACGTTTCAACAGCTTCAGTAGGCACATCCATGAATCCATCGCTTCCCATCCCACTACAAAGTTGTTGAAGCACGTCACCATCCTTGCTATCACGCATTCATAGGAAATGAATACACAGTTTGGCGCATGAGTTAAAGGAAGATTTTCATTTTCAGTTATGATTGATCACTATTATACCCTCGCACAAAACTCCTGTGAGAATAATAATACATGCCATTTTAACTGACAGCACAGAACAAAAGACACTCAGTTGTATATGTGTGGGTGGTAATGTGTGCATATGTATGTCTTCAGGCAGCATGGAATTGCAATGTGGGGGATTTGAAAAGAATAGATCAAGATGGGGGGATTTCTAATCTGCACTTCTTTAATCTTGTTGAGATCCCAATGGGAAATGCCCCTCTGGAGCAAATGACAGTCCATCACAACATGCTCGTCTCTCTCAGAACGGAGAAGTTTTAATTCTCACCGCCTGGTCCCGATGTATTCACCCCCGTATGAGAGCTTTTCATATCCTCTGAGATCGGTCCATCAGCCATGTTCATCATACTTCATTGCACACCAGGGCTGTTTATCAGCTTTAATAACTAGCAATTACTGGAACGGCACTCTGGAGCTGCCCACGTGCAGAACAGAGGGACCTGATTGCACTCATCAAACGCACAGCGTCACACACTGCAAACACGTACTGCCACTAATATGCAACTACTAGTGGTGCTCGACAGGCTGCAGAAGCCATAAGTGCAGATCTCTTTGCGGTGGATCTGGTGGGCTCTGATTCTTTTGAACGAATCAGCTGAAAAAGCTCGTTTTGGTCTCTGATGCTACGGTACATGTTGCCAGAATCGATTCAGAGAACTTAGTAACTTAAATTCCTAGCGCCTAACTTTGCAACGAGAATCTGACATTGCAAAAGGTGTGAAAGGGAAGATGTATAAATGAATACATGTGAGGATTTGCTCAGTTTGGGTGGTGTCAGGCGAACATAAGGCAGAATTAATCTGAGAAGCTTGCACTTCTGTTAAGTGTGGGAGTTACTTCAAAGCTGTCAGCGAAGATTTTTAGAGGTGCTATTGTTTTAATTTATAGACGACAGTCTTTGTGGATGTTCCAAAGAAGAAGTGTGCGATCCCACACACTGGAACAACGCTTATGGGAATCGAGGGTCATTAGACTTTGTAATTAGTTGTTGTGTATGTGCAAAGTTTGTCTTGTAATTAAAGCCATCACATATGCACCGTTAATTAGAAAAAAAAAACACTGGGTAGCAATAAGCATAACCAATAAATATGGAAAAGGAAAAAAAAACATTGAAAAACATTGAATGTTATTTCCCCAAGAGACTCTAGTAATAAATATTGCGTGTTATGTCGATAAAATATATATATTTTTTGTAAACTTTTGAAAAATACATATAATAAGCGATGACAACGTATAATATTAATGGAAATCAACTAGAACATCTCTTGGATTCACCCATGGAAAAATGTGTGATAGCGTGAATACCGGATTCATTCAATGGCTCCATTTTCTGCAGTTGTACCAGAATTTGCAGAAAAGTTGAACAGTTTAACAGAAAAGAAGGAAAGTGCATTCTTCTAACATCATTTATTGTCTCCCTGACATGTTTTGGCGATGCCTTCATTTGGGTGCTGTTTCACCATCAGAAGAAGCAGATTAACTAACCCTCCTAATTCTCTTCTTCAGAGGCACAGCGCTCTAAAATCCCTCCCTCAACTTTGATGTACAAGTCATTTCCTGTTCCTAAGTGGAAATGAGAAATGTTATCACTGAGTCCATGGAAACGGTTCACATGCCTCGCTTGTTTTTATAACTGGAATCGGTAATAAGTTGGTAATGTGAGTAATGAACAACAAACAAGCGATCGGTAGGAACATGAGAACAGGTGGCAGCAGCACGTTTATTTTTAAAGCTGCCATGGTAGCTACAGACGGGTCAGCCTCCTATGGTGCTGACATCACATTCTCTACAAAGGTTTCTGTGTGAATAACGTCTTTTTAAAGCTTCATCCTTTTTGAACAAAGAAAATAAAATACATGTAGTTACATTTTGACTCCCCATTGACTAGTGGTGGCGATCATTCATTTTATTCTCATTTTCCCTCCAAAAAAGACGTAAGACAGCACTCCGGTTTGCAGTACAATTTGAGCCAAGATGATTGTGTTGCAGAGATGGAAAGAGAGGATGAGAACAAATGAAAGCTGTCTCTCTTTTTTTTTTTTTTTTTTTTTTTTTTTTACTGTCAAGTCTCTCTCTTTCAGGATTGCTCCTCTTTTTTTCCCATGGGGCCACACAACACAATTTCCTGAAGTAGCCAAACGTTGCAGCACCTCTGTCCCGCTGCACTCAACAGTCATAAAACATTCAGCGTGTTGGATAGCGCACAGGGATTATACCTGCTTGTTTCCTCAGACAAACAACACAAAAAGTGTGGGAGCAGGGCAGGCATCACATCAATCTTTCATGAAGCTGAGTGTCAGCGGTTTCAACGTCGGTACTGTTTTCACTCCCTGATAACGTGAGCTCATAGGCATCAGTTGCAGGAGGGAAAGGACAATGATGAGGTACAAGACACCGTCCATTTTCCCTCACCTTATTGCCAATTCTGCTTAGACTGATGAAAGCCGTTCAAAATCACGATAAATCCCCTTTATTGCTTCTGAATCTTGGTGCCTTATTTCCACTGGAGCTCGAGCAGCAGGCAGCCTCGTGGTAAACGTGACAGAAAGAGATGAATTGTTTCAGTCGTTTCTAATGAAACCGGGTTTTGTTGCATCACTTGGTGCCTCGAAACACACACGCATTGATTGAATTGAAGGTTTACTGTAAGAAGTATTGCAATTTATTAAACCTTGCTATATAAATGCTTCATAAATCGTTCATGAGTAAAATATGCCACTGGTCATTGCCCATGTCCATTTTGCTTCGTCGTACTTGTAGTATTATTTTGGTGGCATTTGTTTTTGTAAATGATTGGTGAAGACTCTGCATGCACTAGTTGTTATCAGGGTTTGAATCACACTGAAACTGCAGGGGAGGGCATGCTTTCTTTAAATGATATTTAATTAATTAACAGGATTTGGAAATGCAAGCTTTTAATAAACTAGACTTGCAAAGCAGCCTATTTGTTACAATTCATCTTGAATTATGTGACTATGCTCCAATTAAAAAGTGAAAAAAATAGAAATCACAGACATTTGGTACAGCACGACCCAGCACACCACTACAACTACATTTAGAGCAAACATTTCCCCTGTGAAGCCGGTTCAGACTGTGTGATTTTCCCAGTTTTCTGTGGTTGAAACCAGGGGATCTTGCCCCCCCGACGCCCCCGTCATTTGAACACTGGTTGTTATGTTGTTTATGCCTAAAAATAATGCACCACTACTCATAAAAGAACCTTTAGCATAAAGCTGCTATTAACAAAAGTTTGGTGGGATGTATGTATTGTGAAGATCTCAGTGGTTTATCGTATCCCTGTGGTGTTGGGGTAAGATTGCGATTGAATGAGAAGCTGACTGTCTATAGCCACGGTATTCCAGGTAGTAAGAGTACTTTTATCTCCACGAACACTCTTCTCTGACTGTCCTAAAATGTGTCATGTCTGGGAGCACTTTTGGTGCTACAATGCTTTGAACGTAGCTTTCAGATAAACTTGAGAATGAAATGAAGTACAAAAATCAGACAGTCAGGAGTTAGAAACAAATTGTAGCCTTTGTGAGCACAGACCCAAAGTCTAATAGTGCTGTGGCAATCACACTTACTTATTACAGAATTAGACACGTTCACCACACGGGGTCTTTAAGAAGTTGGAGCAATTTCCACTGGAACATTCTGTTAATGCATATGAGAGCATTAGAGCATCACTTTAATACGTCCATTTTGGATCTGAGTGTGAAGCCCCAGCATGACAGCTAAGCATTGTTTTATTGATTTTTCTCATCCTGTGGGATTTCTCCTCCTATTTTTTTCAACACACACACACACACACACACACACACACAGACATCCCCTCCTGTGTTTGTGGTGATGACAAACTGGCCCATTCAGAAATGGCAGAATGCTGCATAGGCCGGGCGATGGGAGCAAGACGACAGCAACAGGAGGTGGCCTAGCACCAGCAGCTGAGCAGCATAATCTAGATCCAGTGATTTGTCACAGTGCTGCCAAGCCAAGCACAAGACTGGCAACCTGTTCGCTCTCTGTGCTCTTAAAAGTTCCACCAAAATATCAAAGCTCCAGTCCTTATGTGAAGGGCAAGATAGCGGAGCGTCTTACTTCCAAATGTGTTAAGAGGTAAGAGGCTGTTCTTCGCCCTCTCTGCCTTCAGATAATGCCAGATAACATTTTAATCTACGGAAAGGTTAATTACATGACAGCAAGGAGACGGTGTCAAGAATGGCTTTGTTACAGAGCTCTTCAAGCCCATGCCAGCGAGAAAAAATGTCACCTTGCTTGTCTCCCTTCTGCCTAGTCCCTGACATTTCACATAGTCCTTAATGAGAAACACTTGTTCTTGATCTTTATTTAAAACAAACATCAAAAGTTTTAACTCTGTACCTCGGAAGTCTTTGATTCTGTGTGAGTGCTGCAGGATTCGACACAGCAGCACTAGCCTTTCTTTTCTGATGATGTCACCCGGTTCAAGTGTGCTTGTATTTTCTTACATCAGCCCCTGGAGAATTCTGCAAGGCCTTGTTCCTGCTGTACCTAGTTTTCACGTGTCTCTTCATCAATATTGACAGTGTACTGGAGTCAAAAGTCATCTCAACTGGTTTGTCCTTAGCGGTTCCAAAGCTGACACAATGTACAAAGTGAGTTTCATGCAGCAGCAGCTGAGCATAGCATAGCAACAGCCTCGTCTCTTGGCAGAACTTAAACCCAGATGTCTCCTAAATGAGGAAATTAAAAAAAAAAAATAAATAAATAATAATAATAATAATGTTGGGCAATGTGCCTCCTCCTTATGCTCCACCACAAGTTGCTTGAAGTAAATCAAAGTGAATCCCTCTATTATCTCAGTTTCCCTCCACTTATCAGCAATGTCTGAGAGCTAATAAGATATGGCAGCAATGACAGCCACGCATGTCCATGCTCATGAGACTCACATTGCGACGGGGAGAGAATATTAACGTAATGATTTCACTTAATTGCAGCAACCCGTCAAATGGAGATTAATCAATTTGGATCGTGAGTAGTTTACACAGGATTGTGTTAATAAAAAGTATTTCTGGAAGCTTCGTCGCAAGCGATGGCACTGTAATTAATCAAGCCTAAACAACAGCAGGACAATGAGAGCTGGAGGAGGGAAGGAGAGATGCTTTTCTCTGCATATATGTTGTAAGAATGTAACACTGATTTTTATTTCTGTATTACAAAGTTGACTGAAATTTGAAAGGAAATTTCAAAAGGGATTCAGCCTACACAGTGCCGGAGCTCAGCATTTGCAGCCATCGTCTTTGAATGTTGATATCACACGGTCCAGTTGCAGGAGTTCAAAAAGGGAAAAGAAAACTGTAGCAACCTTGCAGCTCCACCAAAGTGAGTGAATCAGAGTGAACTGAAAACATGCACATGGTTTTTAACATTTGAGCTCTGCTTAATGGGGCTGATGATACTAAAACTGTACTGTATGTACTCGTACAACAATCCATATATTCTTTTATTATATTAACAGATTTGCAGTATATCTTACCAAAGAGATTTCATAAATGTTCATTTTTCTTAATCCCCCAACATAGGCTTTCTCATAAGACCACTGGTAAAGACTGAACTTTGAAAGTCACGTGAGATAAAAGGTGTGAGGGTCTTTCCCGGTCTGTTTGTGAAATCATGTATTTGATCAGTGATGTGCCTCTATCAAAACACTCATCTCAACTCAACTAAGCGAGGATGCAGCACATTCTCAACTCTGATATCATACAAACGACTGGCGTTAAAAATAGAATTTGCTCTCAAACACCTCATCTTCTTTTCCGTCCAGATTGCACGCCGACATCTCATGTGAAAAGATTTGTTCATTATCACTTCTTGTTCAGCTCCACCATTAAACACACCTCGAGCCCTGCGTCAATTTCAATTCTCACACAGCCGTCATTAAAGCCCTCGCTCAGATGTGCAGCTGCCAAACATTCAACAGGTTGAAGGGGATAGAATTAAAACCAACGCTTGAGCCGGTGACATTCACAAAATCTCTCTGCAAACTGTAGATTATGATTTCCATCAGTATTTTGCACCACCTATTGTTTTTCGCTTTTCACCGCTCTGCAATTATCTGTTTGGCAAGGATCTGCAAATCAAAGCTGATGGTTTTATTACCTTCATTGCCTGGGTTATTACCACAGCTTGTTTCATTCTGCTTTCCTCATCTGCATCCTTTGCCTTCAATAAAAGCGCTGGAACAAAAGGCTTTATACTGCATGCTTGGCCACGGTAATCTTTTGGGGCAAAATAATTTTTCTCATCTCTGTTAGTTGTAGCTTTTTTGGTAATACCATCTTTGCCAGTGGTGTCCCCTTTTTTTAATTGCTGAGAGGTGTCCCTGCTGGACGGCGAGCCAACAATGAGTACGCCTCAGTCAGGTGTCTCCTGCCTCCCTGAGCATTAATCATCTCTGTCTGCCCAGGATGTGCCGCCTCATGCCCCCAAACAGCAGGCGTCCCGAGTTGCGGTTGCCTGACAACAGCATGCAGAACTTCTAAATGTTATCTTCCAAAGACACAAGGGCCAGAATTCACAGAAGCCACAGCATGCAAGGTCCCATCTGGTGACAGCCACTCATTGAACTCTACAAGATAATCGCACCCCCTGTGGAAAGACAATTCATTAAAGGCATTGGCCTATAATTCATCTGTTGTACTGGTCTATATGATACACTTTAATTCCTGCGACAGTGTGCTTTGATCCAACGTGACAGATCAATTGTTGAATGGGCACTTGGTGCTGTTTGTCTTCTTATGATTTATTTCTCCCACTAGAAGAAATGATAAATGAAACATGGTGGAGTGTTTGTGGTAGTAAACTCATTCCTGATACAGGGCTCAGCCTGAGAGTGCTTCAGCTGGCAGCAGAGTAATGGTGCTAAATGAAATCTGGCACCAACATCAACTCAGGTCTGCCCCTGGTGCCACTCTTAGCTTCTTTATTAGTCTTTTACAAAGGATCAGGTGCAGTACACTGACACCTTTGACAGGCCGAGGACAGGGAAATAAGATAAGAACACAATTCAGCATGCACAAATCTCAGTCTATGATCCTGTCTGTGATATCTTAACATGAAGTGTTACAATCCATTAGCTTCGTGCTGAAGATAGCCATCAATGCCACAGCAACTCAAGCTCACAACTTGGGCTAATTATCTCCCTTAATTGTTGCTGACCCCCCGGGTACGTGATCCGTTTGCAGTACGGTTCTGCCGCTGTCTATACACTGTGCTTATTTGCGTTCGATGTCCGTTTCATCAACTTTGTGTGCTAGGATTTGTACATTTCTCTGTAATTGCTTGGCAAGTAGCTCCATTTCCACTTGGCTTGGCCTCCATAAATGTAATTTCATCTCTCCATTGTGCACAGCTGCATTTCACCTCCCCTTCAATACACCTTTCTCTTTCAGGTTCAGTGGTGTTCATGTCATGCTCATTACATCTGTCTTATCATTGTTTGTACTGCCGGTTCATTGGTAGGGCGGGCGTTGTGTGTCAGAAATGCTGGACTTTGTTGTGAAGTGTGAGGCGGAAATTTGAGTGAGACTGTGAGCCTTTGTGTCTGAGACTTGACATAGCCTCATTCAGAGAAAGTAAAAGGCCACAGAATAGAGCATTGGGGACTGCTCTCCTTCTTGTAATGGCCTTTCAAAACAGAACCCCCTAGGGGGTGCTTGCTAGCTATATCTCTGGAAACAAAATCAATGTCTGATGAAAGAAGCCAAGCACTTGTGTGCTTGGTGCAATGCTTGGTTTAAAAAGAAGCTTGGGGGTTGTATTGCTGAAAAAGTCACATTCAATTCCTTGGCACAGCACTCCCCAGCACAGCCTGCACCATCACATGAATTGCATCCATGCAGGCTGAGATGTCTATTTTGGACTGGATGTGAAAAGGGGTAGAAGTGTGGGTGGGGGCTGACAACCAGCAACTTTTCAAAACACATAACCCCCACTAAAGTGTATTGCAACTCATCTAGTGTGTATCTGTGTTGATTCAGTGGACAACAGTAAACCAACAAGCACAGGATGTAGTTTTAATTTATTTTTTGATCCATGATGCAACAAGATGTCATTTCATGACCAGGATACCCTCGTCTAATCCAAAAACTGGTCCATTCAAGCTTGGCTAACAACTTTCAGTTCAAGACCAATGACCTATGAAGTCTTTAGCTTTCGGTGAAAGACAGCATCGGTGACCCATGGACACAGAAATAGGCTGTAAAGAGATTTATTTTTCTGTGTGCGAGTTCTTCCCCCTCCTTGTATGTGCATCAACTCAGCCTGAGGGGCAGTTCATAGCTATGGGGAGAGTGGGC
>OOFE01027012.1:2217-14631 GCA_900323365.1 Monocentris japonica | reverse complement strand
TGAGGCTGTGGGTGTCCTGATGTTCTCCTGGCCCGCGCCTACCAGGGTGAATCACAGAGGGGCTTGATGTAGAGCACACACCGCTACCACACTCCCACTCAGCCAAAAACAGAGCCACCTTTCTTCCACAAACTCCTCCTGCATAGGCCCAAAAGGAGCCTAAAAAAAGAGAAGATGTTTTTCTCCTTCCGAATGCTAGGGCTGCTGCTCCGCTCAGTTTTATGAAATGACGCACGCATTGTTAAGATCCGACTTTGCCAAAGGACCAACACAGCTTGGCAACGTCATCTGATGTATTTTCTTGCAAATCCCTTTCCACGGTCTGTCATCAGTTCCTACTGTGTGTTCTGAGATACAAACCATCATGCAACTAGTTCCAATAATGATGATTAAATGTGCAGGAGAGATGCTGATTAGCATGAGCCACAAAACCTGCCCAAACCCACACATATTCAAAGCATCATTCAAGACTAAATGGATCATCAAGCTGCATAAACCCAATCTTAAGTCTTCAATAAAACACCTTACCCTCCGAATATAGAAAAAACAAACCAGAGTTGAGGTTGGTATTAGAGCAAAATCAAAATCCCTCAGGCAGTAAGGGATGATATAGGAGCCTGTCAACACTGAGAGGAATATGAATGAGTTGGGTCAACTGCCCAGGACAGGCTGATTTTAGGGAACCAATAGGCTAGGAAATTTCAGCAATGAAAACCACTGCAAGAGCCATCTGGGGGTCCATGAACACTCAGAGGGGAGGAGATTGCTCCATGATATGAGCCTAAAGCCATGCTAAATAAGAGCAGGCTAAAGCCTACCCCCCAATTTAAGGGAGAGAGGCGGCGGGCAGGCACCTCCCAGGAATGGGTTGCCGATCAATTTACAGATAAATAACCAGTGTGGGATAGGGTTACAGTCTGTCCACAGTAAGAAAAGGAGAAATGTGACACACCAAACCCCAAGGGACAAGCCATATTTAAGGAGATGGAGCATCTGAAATCCGCTCTGTCTGGTTTTGTTGCGAGAGCCCAGGGAGGTGACAGCCCAGACATGGATTTGCACTGTCAGTGCAGGATCAGGGGGAAATAACTGTATGTGGGGCGTCAGTCTATTGGTCTGCAGCTGTAAAGCCAGCCGAGCCATCAACATGGCCCACGGAGATAAGCCAAAAGCTGTCATATCCTGTTGATGACTGTATTGTTCTGGGCACAAAGGGGATTTTTTTAATATATTGAACAGCCAATGTTCAGTCTTCACCACTCTTGCAGTAAGGCAGCACTACCCAAATTGAATTTCACTCTCTCTTAGCCACAACTGATAGGTAAAGTCTCTCTTTCACAATTGTAATGCACTCAAAAGATTATTTGAGATATTGATATATCAGCAAATATGTTTTACTACTCACTATTTTTAACCTTCTCAAACATTTTCTGAAATATTGGTTTATTTGGTGTAGTAGAATAAAGAGCTGGCACATCCTTGTAATATGGGAATCAAAATGCACAACCATATTTAGGTATATTCCATTCTGACGCAAATTCAATCCCTGTTTTTAAGACATTTGAATTTCCATCTTGCCAAATGAGTTTATCTCAGTTCATGTATAATATGATTTTTTAGTGACTTCCTTTTACATGCTACACTGAGCCAAATTCTGTTTGGTTGGTGACTGCCTACACATCTCCACAGCTCAAAGAGAGCTCTCTGCACTGTATGGGTTATGGCTCTCATGATCAACACTGGCTTCCCACACAGACGTTATGTAAAAATAACAGGACACTAGATTGCCTTTCTCTTCACAGAAGTGAACACGTCAGAAGTTGCCCTCTGATACATTTCTATTAGTTTAAGGACACAATGGCATGTTCACAGTCAGGCTCTAACTGACTGTGCCGCCACTGGGGGAGGTGGGAAGTGTGTTGACATCTTCCTTTCTAGCTGCCATTACAGTAGTTTGTAGCTGTGTTTTAGGTAGCCATGGTACACGATTTGTAACTCTTTAAAGTTGCATGAAATCACACATTGTTCGTTTATCACGGATGTGGAGCCTCATGTCATTAAACCACTAAAGTGCTAGGATCCTGATTTAAACAAAGAACACATCCTTTGTTTAAATGAGGCTGATCTTTTGCATTTATATTATATTATATTATATTATACATAGGACAGCAGACCCCTCTTGCTTAAAGCTCCAACCCACCAGTTCAGAACCTGCACCGTACCAACAGTCATATGCTTTTGCACAATAGCCCAAACAGCCACAAGATGTCGCTGCAATTGATCTTCATTTACTTCCATCTTCAGTCCAAATGCGGTGAATCTAAAACCTTAGCGGAAATCTTGACAAAGTAGACACTCAAAAAAAAGGTCCAGGATTTGCACTATGACGCAAGCACCATGCTTTGCAACTCTGTGCTTTGCCTGCTAAAGCTCTTGGCATCAGTGACTGTGTCAGGCCCATTTGTCCTCCACTTGGCTTCATCCCAAAATCGTCAAGGAGATGTGCAGCTGTTTTGGCACAGATGTCATCGATCTCTTTAAGTTGCAAGACAAAATACATTGCCATCTGTTGTATTGGCAGAGAGATTTTAACGCTCCTCAAGATGTGGATGTGCTGGTTCACCTGTGATCAGAGATGCTTCTACATCCCCACCGCTTTGGATAGAGTGAGGTTGCACATTTTATCCCTCATCCTCATACAAGCACAACCAATCATGGCATTACCCGTTGTGCGGGGATCTGCTGTCCCCAGATCTGCTGTGGCCAGAAATTCCACCCCTGAAGCGATGGACGTTTGGGCTTGGCTCATGAGGGTGAATCTTGATTTGGTGGGTTTTCTTGAACATAGTTTTCTTGGATTGTGTTGACATGCTTCCACAATTTGTCACATTAAGTGGAAGATCTCAGGGCCAACAAAAAAAATCCCAATGTCTTTGATGTAATTACCAGTAGGAGCCTGATGTGAACAGTTTCTCCCAGTCAGCAGGTTGTATTTATGATAAACCTGACATGACATGAGCGTTGCATGATGACATTATGGTTTTTACCATTTCTCCATAATGTCACATGGCTCAAACTACTACATGCCTGTCCTTTTTAAAGCTGCAAATCTAGGCAAAAATGTATATTGTGTATGTATGTTGTTATATGCACCGTTTTTTCATCTATTTCACCTTTATTCCTTGATTCGCTTCTTCCATCCCTCCCTCCAACTTTCAATAGTCACGTTGTTATGTGCCACCGCCATGGTGTGTGTAGACACATTCTTGAGAACACAAAAACTCAAGATCAATACATGATAGAGATTTCATACTTACACTACAGGTATATATTAATAAGGGAAAACGGATTTTCCTGAAATTAGTATAACTCCTTAATGCTTTCAGATATAGAGTTCATATTAATACTACCCATGTGTTATATCATCAGCATAAGTGGTTATATTTAATATATCATGATGATTATGGCACGACATTAGGCAGCTCAAGTGCCTCTTGTTTTAATTTCAGAATACATGGGCTCAGGGACTGAAGAAAATGCATGAGAAGGATCAAAACGACCCTTATGAGAATCAATGTTATTTTTCATTAAATAAGTGTTCTTTCTGCAAATGTATCTAAATTAATTTGTAAAATGGCTTCCTGAACTGCTGAAGGGTTTAAAAAAGCACTCATGTACATAAACCCCTTTAGAATGTAAACAGTGCAAGCACTTCCCATAAGAATCAAATCAAATCTAAAAACAGATGGAAATCAGTGATGAAACCAAATGCTTATTTCATTGTTTCTCTCCAAGTCCAAAATACATGAAACTTTCACAGACATACAAACATCCTATTAACAAATGTGAAAAGCCATGAGTCAACATGTCACACTAGACACGAGCCAATACCATGTGTTACTAAGTATTGTTTTTATTTAGAGCGAACTACAAAACTTAATTGGTATGAACCAAGATACAAATTCACAATACAAAAATACAAATACAAAATACAAAGAAATATTCCCATATGAAGAGCAAATTAACCATGGCATGCCTGGCATACCTACCTTGTCAGCATTATTTTTAAATAAAGTCAACACAGTGCACATTTCAGACCTGTAAAAGTTATTCTCTTGTATTATGGTGCACATTCTGTATGTTTTCTCAATGATTGATTAATGATTCTCACTATGTTGATTTCTTCCAATTTCCTCCTTCATTGCACTTGAAACACAGTGTGTGACACTCCTTATCAAAGGGTCTCTTCCCTGATTGGAGAAATATGTAAACATGTTGTCTGTAAAACCTCATGAATCTTTAAATAGTGGAACTTATGTATGTACTGTTTTTATCCTGTGGCCACTGACTGGGAGACAAATTCCCCTTTGGGGATAATTGTTTTTCTCTACAATCCCTAATATTTGGATATCCCCTCAAAGGCAGGGTTCTTGTTTCATTGATCATTTGCCTCTAATCTATATAATAGAACTGTTTTTCAAACCACAAAATGTAGATCATTTTGTTATTTATTTTCTACAGCCATTTGGATTTTTTCTTTCAAGAGAGCCAATAATTTTGAAGGACGTTAAAGATTCATAACAACACAGAGTCAACAAATTGCGTTAAAATAACTAGACCTATTTTACTGAAACACGGCCAATAGGCCATCAAGAGAAATTAAGGTTTTGTTGAGATTGGGCTTACGTTAGAGTTTACAAGTATAAGCCAAGTATCTAGGACTAGGTTATGATGTGTGGACTTCAACTACTGACTTTGTTACTGACATGTAAAAAAACTTTCAAATACTTTCAAAAGATACTTTCAAAAATAATGAAATGAAAAGTTTCTAAACATCAAAAAATGTACTATGAAGAGAAGTAATGCAGAAAACAAAAAAAGAAACATCTAAGACCATGCAAAAAAATCTAGGGTGCCTACGATTTTTGCACAGTACTGTATATGCTATAGTCTCTTAAAGAAAACTTGGCCCCTACCATCACAAAGGATATCAGCCTTTCAGTATTGGAAGGGCGCTTTCTTCATGTCTGTAAGTTGGCAGTGGTGACAATAGGCCCTTAGTATTCTCCCAGTGGTGTCTAAGGTAGTGGAGAAGTCGGTGTCAGAGCAGCTCATATCTCACCTGAACAACGGCGCCTACCATCCTATGCAGTTTGGATTTATGTCAAACCACTCTATAGAAACCGCCAGCTGCTTCTTCATGGAAAAAGTGAAATCGATGATGAATAGTGGTGGTGGTGTTGGGGCTGTGTTCCTAGATTTGAGAAAGGCTTTTGGCACAGTCAGTCACAAGGTTCTTCTATCTAAGTTATCTACATTCAATTTCTCTTATAAAACCCTAAAATTAGTGAAATCCTATTTAGCAGAGAGAACCCAATGTGTACGTTTACAGAACCAACAATCCTCTTCTCTCAGCTGCCCTACAGATGTCCCACAGGGGTCAATACTAGGGCCCCTCCTATTCAGCTTGTACATAAACAATCTATCTGCCATCTGCCCTAATGTTTCAATTCAAGGTCAGGTCTGGTCCTGCTCTGTGCAGGCCAATCAAGTTCTTCCACATCGATCTCGACATACAATTTCTGTATGGACCTCGTTTTGTGCACGGGGGCATGGTCATGCTGAAACAGGAAAAGGCTTTCGACAAACTGTTGCCACAAATTTGGAAGCACAGAATCGTCTAGCATGTCATTGTATGCTGTAGTGTTAAGACTTCGCTGTAGTGGAACTAAGGGGCCTAGCCTCCACCAAACTTTACAACTGGCACTATGCATTCGGCTGGTAGTGCTCTCCTGGCATCCTCCAAACCCAGATTCATCCGTCGGACTGGCAGATGGTGAAGTGTAATTCATCACTCCAGAGAATGCAATTCCACTGCTCCAAACTCCAATAACGGCAAGCTTTACACCACTCCAGCCGACGCTTGGCATTATGCATGTTGATCTTAGGCTTGTGTGCAGCTGCTCGGCCTGGAAACCCACACAAACAGTTCTTGTGCTGCCATTGCTTCCAGAGGCAGTTTGGAACTCGGTATTGAGTGTTGCAACCCAGGACAGACGATTTTTACGCACTACACCCTTCAGCACTCGGCAGTCCCGTTCTGTGAGCTTGTGTGGCCTTCCGCTTCGTGGCTGAGCTGTTGTTGCTCCTAAACGTTTCCACCTCACAGTAACAGCACTTCCAGTTGACTGGGGCAGCTCTTGCAGGGCAGAAATTTGACAAACTGACTTGTTGGAAAGGTGGCATCCTATGACCACATTGAAAGTCACTGAGCTCTTCAGTATGGCCCATTCTACTACCAATGTTCGTCTTTGTAGATTGCATGGCTGTGTGCTTGACTTTATACACCTGTCAGCAATAGGTGTTGCTGAAATGGCTTAATCCACGAATTAGAAGGGGTGTCCGTATACTTTTGGCCACGTAGTGTAAGTCCTCCATACTTCTTCTTTCCTTCCAACTTGTAATATTCGGCTGTTTTAAAATCAGCCTTCTTATCCCAGTTCTTCTCCCATCCCATCCTTCCCTCCTAACTGTCTTCTTTAATCAGTCAATATTTACTCTCCATGTTTCCTACTTTCCTTTCCTCCATCCTTCCTTTCTTCCTTTCCTTTCCTTTCCTTTCCTATTTTGTGTGTTTTGTAATGAGAGTTTTCTTTCATAATTATTCAGCCACCTCTCTTTTCATAATTTGTCCAACATGTCTTTTTTCTTCTGTTTTGCTTGTTGGTCTGTTTTTTTCTTTTTCTTGTTAATATAAAATATCACTATGTTGGTTTCAGACAAGAACAACAGGCACACATGTCATAACTAGGCAACTTCCACGGGAAACATAAAAAATGAGATGCATTTACAGACTGCAGTGGGGAACCGCAGAGTACAGCTCTATAGGAGATAAAGACAAATGCCCAGTGTGGCGTTACAGCGCTTTGTGGTTTGCTTCTCTGATCTCATTGACCGCTCTGCTACATAACCTCGGTTTAAAACTGAGGGGAGCAAATTTATAATTTCCAAAAGTGGAGGAGACATGTCCACCCTGTCCCTAGTGAAACATAGGCCCATGTGCATGTGGTTGTGGCATAGTCCAGGACAGGTCTGATGGATATATGTGACATTCATCAGGCCTGACAGGGACAAAGCTTCACCTGTCTGGCCTGGCCTCCCTAAACATTTGATCTTGTATCTGGAGAGCTTGCAGAAAAGGGGCTGCCAAATTATAGGGATCCCTCATGACTCTCTCCCTCTTGTGGAGTCCAGGAGAGCAGAGGCACTACACAAGGAATACAGTAGGATATAGAAGGACGATTCCAACCCATAATTCAGTCTCTAACAACAAACAACCACCACTATAATCTGAGAAAAGGGAGGCATCACCAACAGTCAGTCAGTCGCACAAAGAGACACAAGTTATCTTTTTTCCCTGCATACAAACTTCATCTGCAGTCACACATTTAATTGCTTCCTCATAACTGAGAGCAAAGAAAAAAATCATACCCTGCAGTATTAGGCTGCTTGCTGTTTGTACAAACTAATATGATTATGCTGTCAAAAAACATGCTGTTGTGTTATTGTGATCTAACATTCTCATTCATTCATTAATGCTGCTGCCAGAATCCTGACCAAAACTAGAAAATTCCACCACATAACCTCCTCTTCACTACACTGGCTCCCAATTCAGGCCAGGTGTGACTTCAAGGTGCCTCTACTTACATGGGCTGGCAACGTCCTACTTATCAGATCTGATCACACCATATATACCGCCACGCGCCCTCCGATCACAGGACACTGGCTACCTGTCTATCCCAGCAGTCAAAAAGAAAACTGCAGGTAACAGAGCCTTTACTTACTGGGCTCCCCATCTCTGGAACAGTCTGCCTGTCTCAATCAATTTTATTTTTAAATGCTCGTATCCATGTACAGCAACAGATCATCGGCATAAAATTAGATCTTATGTGACGTATTCCTTACCACTTTGGATTTGCAAATTAAAATGGGGAGGTGGGACAACCTGTGCTGATGTGCTTTTAAAAATAGGGGAGAACACTGGCAGCTGGTTAAAATCATTGCTGATGGGTCATTGTGCAATGTTAATAACAGATTCATAAATGTATCAAAACCCATTTTTTTCATTGTATACCATAGATAGGGCCATTTGAGTCTTTCAAAGGCTTTGTCAGCATCGACTGATAATAAACATGGGGAAGATATACTTGGTGGATGATGTGTAGCAGACAGTGTTGCTAACCTGTGCTTAATAAAAGCTGTTTAGTCAGGGTGAACCAATGAGAGAAGGACTGTCTCAAGACGTGGAGCTTTCAATTACTTGCACAGAGGTTAAGATCTTTCCCGTTCTTATACAACAATGAAAGAATTAACTGTATTGACAACTATGAGAAACCCCCTTCTTTTATAGCTGTATGGATCATTTCTAACATAATTGGGCCAAGGGCAGACCAAAAGGCCAAGTACTTGTCAGAAGGGATGCCATCCCATCAGAGCATCGTATAATTCCTCATGGGTTATGGGAGAAAAGACTTTACTTCATTAAGGGAGAGATGAGGAAGATTTAAGTCCAAGAAAAAATCTTCTTATTCTCTCCCTGTAGTCTTCAAATACAAAGTATAGTTCCTTATAAAACTGTTGGAATCCAATATTTATTAAGGTGCGGTCATGTAAGACAACTCTGTCTTTATTCATGATTGATGTCAGCTAATCTTTCATTTAAAAAATTGAGTTCTACCTTAAACTTGGATAATTCTTTATCTCTGGATCAAAACTGTGTTGTTCCTTGACTTTTTGATTGGGCGCATTCTAGGTCAGATATGTCTTTACGTTGGGTCCTATTTAGGCCAGAAGATAATGCTATTTCTAATATAACCTTTGGTGGCGCTCCACAGAAATCTTACATCCTTTATAGATTTTCTGTTCAAAAGGAGAAGTTCAAGTAACCCAGATTTAAGATGTTCACTGAACTGAGAGTTCTGTAACTGGGTCAGATTCAGTCTTCACCTTGGAGCCCAAACTAAATCAGTTGGAAGAATGAATATGCAACGATTAGCATGGTGGTCTGTCAGTAAATAATTTCAGCACTCAAGACCAGACGTTCCAGTCTTGAAGAGATCAAAATGAAATCTATTCTACAATATGTTTGATGTCTAAAAAGTAAAATATTTTAGAAGGATTCTGATCCTGGTAGATTCTATCTACCAGTGCATAATTGGGTGCAAAATTTAGTAAAGTAAAGCTGTATTAGCAGGAGAGGAAAGTCCATAATATTTTTAGATCTATCCAACAGTGGATTAAATACAGCATTTAAACCCCGACCAAGAATAATCTGATAGTATGTCGTTACAATAATAATCTAAAAATGAGGGCTGATATGAATTAGGAGCACATCCTGTCACCAATGCTAGTTTCCATTTTCTTGCCATCGAAAATTCCTTTTAAGTATGCAATTCTACCTTTCTGGTCATAACCCTTACTAACAATGTGTATCTTAAAACCACTGCGGATCAGTATGATAACCCATTTTGAGTTGTTATTGAAGAGGAAACTGCTTCTCTTTAATTGGAATCTCCATTTTTATGAATATCTTGTTCAGGGACATGGTTTTCTTGAAGCTATTTCATTATCAGCTCCATTTCTGCCGATAATAAAAAGGCAGCTAGCAATCTTTTAATCTTTTAGTGTTGAGGCCTTGTACATTCCATGATATAGTGACTAAATTAGCCATTGTTAAATATATACATGATTCTATTTTTATTTTGCAATTTCATTATCTTATGTATTACTAAGTCAATTCAAGTGGAACCTGTCTCCATTCCTACTCCCAGTCACAAGCGAAAACCTTATTCCTTTCCAACCACAGAGAGGGAGGAAAATGGTCACAGTAATCCATCCACATTCTAGGTAAGGACCCCTTTCTTGGACCCCACCAACTCAACACCATCTGGTAGAGCTGAGACAGCAAGAACAAATAACTAATATCTACACATCATCTGAAAAAGTCAGTTGACAGAATATATAGATTAAGCCTAATGAACATCCTGTAAATGAATCATTCATATCACGGGCAATTATGGTCTGTTTCAAAACACAAAAAACACAAGAAAACAAAAAAGAGGAAAAGGTAACAAAAGAAAACAAGATCCAATATCGGTACTAAGCCTATAAGCGTCATTAATGAACATGAATTACGATCCACTAAAGGTCTTATGTCTGGCAAACACCAGACTGTTTCTGTCCATTATCCACGGCAAAGATAACAGAGTTAAAGAAATTGGGTCAGAAATAAGATCATAATAGGTAGACCAAATCTAGGACTAAATAGTTAGAAGTTAGGACCACTCTGTCCAGATAGAGATCGAGATACTTTGATGAAATGAAATTATGGATTAAAGATTGTCCTGACAGGCTGTCATGATGTAGGCCTAACTAGGTATCAGTCCACCTGTATTGGGCCACATCTGTTGAAGACAGGCATTTTGTTATTTCCAGGGTTGGCTTGATCTGTCCTTCATAGAACCCCATCCTCTGCTTTCCTGAATGCATGACTTATCTTATTGAAGGTAATCAACAAGTTGACTGGGTCGACCACTCCATATTTCACGCTTCTGATTCCACTGAATGCAGCTTGTTGCTGGCGTAGTTCTGCACTCATATCAGGGTAGCTACTCAGCCTCGGGCCTTGGTACTGTAGATTGCCTCCCATGTGGCCCGCCAAGTGCTGAATTGTCATATTTGATTCAATACTGTGTAGCCTGGTTATCAGCGCTTGCCTCAGTCCCTTATAGGTTCAATGCGATGTCAGTTCTTCCTCTTCAGTTCCTTCTTAGAGGCCAGGGATTCTTAGGTTATTCCTAATTTCCTGTTGCGATATTCCAGCGCCTCAGTTTTCCGTATCAGCTGTTCGTTCTTGCTTTGGAGAATCTTGTAGGTGGGCCAAGCGTGTATATCAGTCCCCTTAGCCAACTCCTCCAATGCCTCAACTTTGGTGACACAATCTTTGACCATAGTTTCAAGGCGTTTCAGAGTACGTTTTAATTTACTATCCAGTGACAAGGAGACTTCCTCGTGGACAATGTTTCTAATTAATTTTGCAAGCACTTTGGGGTCCATTGGAGTGCTATCTGTATGAGGCATCAGTGTTTCGAGCCTACAACTTTTAATTGGTTGCAGTAAACTTGCTCTTCGTGCAAAATAACGGTCCTCTCATAAGATAATTGTAGTCCTAAATGTAATCCTTCAGCAAAGTCTAAGAAGTAAGCCATCTATTGCAATTAATTTACGTTTCAAGGGAGCACAAGGTCTGAGCTAAATGCCTTCACCCTGTGTATGAAAGGTGAGACATGATCCCTGGGTTGGGCTTCATCATCTTACCATCATGAAGCAGAAAGGACACCAAGTCCTCTGGGTGTCCTCTTCTGGACAAATTCTTGAGGCTAGTTATGACCTTCACAACACTAGGCTGGATATTTTGGTCAAAATCATTGTGGTAGCCTGCTCTTTCTGTGGACTGGTATGTCCAATCCATGTGAAGAGCATCCCTATGGATGCCAAAGGCTTGAGGATGACAACATCTAAGTTTCGTTTTGAGAGGCTTAGCTGTCCACATAGTGGTGGATAGACACACAAACACACATATACTGTATATATACACATACAAACACTGCTTTTAAAGCTGGGGTGTCACGGCCCGGCTCATGTGGTCTCACAAAAAGGGAGAGGCACACACAACTGAATAAATAAGTAATGAATTTATTTACAACTAGACAAAAGAGAAAGTAGATGTGGGTGATAGTCAGTTATATCAATGGTGTAGGTGAGTGGTTTTGTGTAAGTGTGGTGAGGGGATGTTGGAGGGGGGAAAACAAAAGAACATCCAATACGCGAAACAAAACCAAACAATGGGTGCATGTGGGGAGAGAGGGAGAGCAAAGCAACTGGATGGAGCAGCTTTTAAAGAGGAGACAACGCGGGCCCAGGTGTGTCTCATCAGTGAGCTGACGACTCCGTCCACCAATCACACACAAGCAAAGCATACCAGCCAACAGAGCCCATGTTGTTGAATGTTGAACAATAGCGGGGGGTGATCTATCTATCTCAGAGCCAGGCGAATGCTCTTGACTGTATGGTGGTTCTTTTGTTGATTGAGTTCATTCCCCGTGCCATATAGAAAATGGATGGAAATACACATTTCATACGCAGATAATTTCAGAATCAGAATCAGAATCAGAATCTGGTTTATTGCCAAGTAAGTTTACACATACAAGGAATTTGCCTTGGTCTGATGGTGCAACATTTAACAGAAGAAAACAAGTCAAAAATATAAAATCTAAAAAACAAATTCACATAATAAATTATAATAAAAAAAGAAACATATCACAAGACAAGAGATGTGTGCAATAAGGTGCAAGT
>OOFE01026966.1:24705-37517 GCA_900323365.1 Monocentris japonica | reverse complement strand
ATATACAATCTAAATAAATATTTTTTAAATATTTAGAATGAGAAGTACAAGGCCCAGATCTCACCAGGACTATAAATTGCTGCAACTTTACTTTTCATATCTTAGTTTTCCCATCTCACTGTTATATTCTGCACATATTGATCATATTTTCCTCATAGTTTCCTGTCATTCTGTATACATACTGACACTTACATGTAGCGTGTATTTCCAACAGTAAAACACAGTAACAACTGTATCTGAATCCACAGGTCAGTAATACTCCTCACCCATATTTCCCATATTATCATTTAAATGGAGCCAGCATAACTTCACATAACTCACAATTGTTTGCATTTTATTTTATTGCTTTGCTGTTAAATTGCTTATTCTCTATTCTATTGGTTTGTTTCCCTGCTGGATCCTAGTACCTTTGCTGCTGCTACAACCTGATTTCCCAATGGGCTTCGTTAAAGCTTCGTCCTGTGGTATCTCTGTGTCTGAGTAGCGTGGGCGTCTGTATCTGAACAACATCCCTTTAAAACCAGGTTGGTTTTGGAGCCCCGAAGCTCTCAGACACCTGGTTTACCCACCGGTGCCTAACGCCTCTTCACCTTTTCACCTTTAACCCCACTCGAGGCTTGTCAGAGGTCAGGTGTCCGGCTCTCCGGTTGGTTGGCAACCTGGCCAATCAGAATGAAGGATTGCTCTGCTAACTTCCAGTCCCATAGTGTCCCCCTCCGCGGCGCTCAGTGTTTTCCGTGCAGATGTTTGCCATAAATGTTCATAAAACAGCCTAATGGCAATCATTACTCCAGTTCGGTCTCTTTGCCTTGGCAGGCCCCCCAGTGAAGCCCGGTGCCAAAACGACCCTTGAACTCTGCACTCTAGTGGCCGCCGTGATAGATTAGGACTGTCATCACGAGAAGTCTCCGGTCACGCTCGCTCACACGGCTGGCCAGACAAACATATGACAGCCGCAAACACAGAGGTATTAGACAGACACACACAGCATCCAATTCACAGCTGCAAGCGGCCATCAATCTCATGTTCCCTCCTTACTGTGTGTGTGTGTGTGTGGTGTTCAAACATGTTTACATGCTTGCTAAAGGAGAGGGGCACCGTCTTGTTACCATCCTGTTGAAAGATCCTCATTTATGTTTGACGGGCGCCCGCTTCTCTTCCTGTAATCCTTTGTGAAAGGTTTAAACCATACAGGCCTCACCCAAGGTCAGGATGGGAGGAAAGGTGCATATGGGAGCCACGGGGATGCCAGAGGAAGACGCTGGAAAAAAGAGGGGGGATTTTCTGAAAGAATTATAGAGAAAGAGGGATGTTGACAGAGAGCTTTAAGGCATTCTGAAAGTGGATAAGGGTGAGTGAAGCCCAAGGGCTTTCCCTACCCATTTTGACTGTGAGTGTTTAAACGGTAGCCAATAAAAGCGTAAGGGGTGAGTGGCAGGGGGCTGGCTGCAGACCTACCTTAAAAATACCCCTCGTTTTCTTCTCCCTTTCTCCCTCTAACCCTCTCGGTCTCTTTCTCTGCTTGTTTTCTGCGGCCTGCGGCTCCCGCCTGCTCTCTTGGTTTCTGACAGCGGCCTCTCCTAAACGTCTGAGAGGCCTCCATAAATCTAGTGGGATTAAACAAACCCGGCTATGGGTCCCCTCCAAATCAAACCGTGGCAGAACCACTCAATAATTCGTCGGAGAGCGAGGGGGGGGAAGAAGGCTTAAAAAAAAGGTTGGCAGGGCGCCCACGCGTTCAGTACAGGATGCAACACGGGAGAGAGGCAAAGAGAGGTAAATAGAAATGAAGACATTCATGAAGAAACAGTTGTGGAAGAGATCAGACGCACATGGCGATCCTCAGTTTTCTTTCCTGGGGGGGAAAAAAAAAATGACAGAATGACATTCACAGATAAATCGGAGCTGAACTTTTTAAAATGAATTTCTGTTTGCTTTCCGATCGGTTTTCCCAGACTAACCGACAGACAGATGGTGCCGTAACTTTCAGAAGTAAAAATCTAGAGTTCCAAGATGAATTAGTTTCGTTAGTGGCACGGGAAGACACGCAGCAGAGGACTCACGTTGATACTCGGGGAACTTCATTTTTCCCCCCGTCTTTTTCCCAGCTACTTCAGCCTGCGACATGAACGCCTGTCATACGAGTGTGTTTTATGGGTGTCTGTGTTTGTGTACGACTACAGTATGTGTGTGTATGTGTGTGTCAGGCCTGGACGTGTGCATGCATGTGCATTTATTTGTGCAAATGTGTGCATTATGTGCTTCAAGCGCCAGGATTTACATCCCCATCACTTCTGTTTCCAGTGATGTCTGACAGAATGCAACTCGAAGGGCTGCTCCTCGGCGAACTTTCACCCGCATGAAACTTCCCCTCTCTCCGGGTGGAGGGTAGAGGGAGGTGAGAGCGGAGGAGGAGGAGGAGGAGCAGCAGTGCACAAGGAGGTTCTCCTGCTCTTTTGCTTCTCCTCGGCGCTCCTTTGGGAACCTTTGTTGGCACACACACGGCTGTTTGTTTGAGCCGCTCCACAATACTCCCACTCAGTCGAGGAGAACTCCTCAGAGGTGTTGGATTGCACCTTGTGGCTTTCCTTTCCCTTTCCTCTCTCTGCAGCGTTGTGAAGCCGAGTAGAGCAGGGCAGGGCAGGGCAGCAGGCTGGGGATAGCGGACAGATTAATCTGCTCCTGAGGGGTAGAGTGGGCCCAGTGTTGCACATGAAAGCACTGGGAAAGTGGACACTGGATCTCTGGTTCCTCGCTAAGGTCTGTTGACTTAATCTGTCTGTCCGAGGATAAAGGGGGATCGCTGGGCGAGGAGTGAACTCGGGGCCACGGCTCATTGATAATATTATACCTTTTAGCTTTTCAGTAGTGATCTGTGCTTCTGGACTACGCGTTCGAGGGTTTATTTGCAAATTATTTGTTTTAAGGTGGGTGGGGTTTACTACCGCAGAGGAATCCAGACAGTCTCAGGTCAGCTGTTATTTAGAAAAGCATACAGAATTGACTTTGGAACTGATTCCTGTCATTGTCTACATTTTCTAGCGCTGATGGTATTGTCCTACGTGGCAAACCCCACCCACCTGGCACCCAAACATTATAAAACAAACCTATGAAAACTATTGCAAACGCTATTTGACCCAGGCCTGTTCATACACACCTCTGTTGTAGGTATACAGACTGTACTTGCCTATCAGACTAGTTACCGTTATCTTAACCCTCTTGCAGGCATCACCAGCGATAACAAATCACATTTCTTATTTACACCGAGCTCACTTCAAGCACGAAGCCAGTCGAATCTGCAGTCTAAGCTTTCACCCGGTACTACATTTATATCTGCAGACCAAATACAAGAGTAAATATCGGAATTACAAAAATATCTTGACTTTTTTACTTCGATTTATTTCTGTTGAAACACCTTTTAACCACATTTGAAACAGTTCATTGAGCATGTTTGTGTTATTTGTAATAAAAAAAAATAAAATTTTCTGTGTGTGTTTGGGTCCTGTGCATCTATACAGTATCTCAAATTGACAAAATACTGATCTGGTCTTGTAGGTGAGGTTGTGCTGAAAAAAAATGTATTTTTAAAGTGCTATCTAAAGGCAAAATGAAAAGTATAGCAAAACAGACAAAACAGCCTTAGACCCAGAGGGGTTAAATGGGCAGTGGTGCTGTAGTATGCCTCCACCTTGGCTGTACCTATAGCGTCTTAGCTACCACTACATCACACCACTGGTTCAGTATTTCTAGATTTATTTCATTGATTTGTGTGTATTTGAGCATTCTGTAAAACAGACCTCGGTCAAGTCGTACTTGCACGCGATTCTTAGCATTTCTTCTGACTAACTTCAAGATTTAGAACAATACTGATAGTGGCACGTAAAAGTTTACTAAACTGACTCTTCATTTTCTTTCTGGCGGTTACTATTATTATTATTGTCCAATGCAGCAAGCCCCAAAAAGGTTACAACAAATGGTGAAAAGTATTTGCAGACACGGTTTGACCCCGGTTTGTTGTTTGCAGCTGTTTATTGGATATAAAGAACAATTAAAAGATGGTCCTGACATCCAATGTTGTGATTACTTGACATTATTCCATCTACTCAACATTTCCTCAGTCCCATCGATCATGTGTCTCCAGTTCAACAAATCCCGACTTCTCCGAGAGAGAGAGTCAATTGCCAGACTAATTCATTGATTGGTTTCACCTGTTGTCTGCTCCCTCAAACGCTTTTAAGTTTCAGGGCAAAGCGTCGCAGTCGGGTCTATTTGCAAGCATTAACCTCAAAAACAAAGATACTCACTTGCACGACCTTTGCTTTGGGATTTACTTCCTCTCTGAAATCGATGGTACCTGTGGGTCAGAACGTTTCCCCCAAAACCAAATCATTCAGCAACAAGAAAGAGCGCTTTGTGAGTGAGAGGCAGATAAATTGATGGGGCTTACTTCACCGATTAGGAAGCCGGGTTGGTTTCACGCTGAGCCGAAGTGTCGGTTGAAGCGCCCTAACACCTGGAATTTTTGGTGAGCGCCTTTGCCAGTCGTCGTAATGAGGACATGTGTGCCAGCCCTAATATGGTATTTTCATTTGACGGTGGTCGGCTCAATATTTCGGCGGGCAAATTTCGGCCCCTCAAAGGCAGCGTTCACACTTTCGAGCCATTAAGCCCTCCGAGTGGTGGATCGGAGTTCTCTTAAAAGGCTCTTCGCATCTGTTTTCCGTTTAGACGTCATAAATGTGAAGTGTGTGTGTGTGTGTGTGTGTGTGTGTGTTTATATATATACCAAGGTCACGACAGACAGATGGTGCCGTAATGATTTTCAGAGCTCGGGCCAATGCGACGGTGGAGGAAGTGCATGGTCCTGCTCAGGCTCTCCTCACAGTGCCCTTACTGTAGCTAACACAGGCCTTTTCTTCCCCGTGGAAATGAAATGGAAGCCCCAAAACGCTGGTTTAACCTTCAAAAGGACAAATTGACATCTTTATTTTTTTGTTGGTGGTGGGGGGGGCTCAGTATATTATGCCTAAATTGCAGCACATTCCACCAGTATTGTTTACATGGCTGTCACACTGGCTTGCTGGGGAGCTGCTCACAGGCCTTTTTATTTCCATTTTTGCTGACAGCTCTGGGCTCATCCCTGAACCGTCATAATTTGCTGTTCTGCCTCTCGGCGTGCTCTGCGCTCTGTCTCTCTTGCTAGTGCACGCTCTGGCATGCTCTCGTGGCTTGCACGTACACACTCACTCATGCACATGCGCTCTCTCTTTCTACCCCCTCTGTCTCTTTTTTGCACTCGTTCCCACTCTCTTCTCTCTCTTCCTTTGCCTGTGTGGATGTCTGTGTGCGAGCAGTCCTGAAGTGAGGGGAGAAGGCTGAGTGTTCGCAGTAAAAAGAGATATGGCTGCACAAACACGCTATGATCAAGCCTTGCACCAAACCTATATCTCAGATCACACCCTGAACTCCAACTCCTCCCATCAGCGCAAATCTTTATAGCACAGACGGGCTTTCATTCCCTCGGTCTGGGAGTAGCCGGGAAGATCACAAACTGCCCTAGAAACTGGTATTCCTCACAGGCCCCCTTACACTTACCACAGTTAGTCGACATATAGGGCATCTAGTAGCGATATCTTTTTATAGTCATTTTGATCGGTCTCTCCTTGAACTGACTACCCAGAGACCCTGACGGAGGGGCTGTGCGTGTCTTCCTCCTGCCTCCCATGATCCACTTGGATGCACAGTGCCGCCTTGTTTTGCTGGCGCCCAGAAAAGGAATTAAAAAAAAAAAAAATAATAATAATAATAAAGGAGGGAGGGAAGAAAAGGAGAAGTGACAGGTGAGGCAGGGAGACGAGCGCAAGCGGCGAGGCACGTAGGAGGACCGCCAGGGTCTGAGTCACACGGTGTCTTCGCCCGTGGAAACCAAAACATTCCTCAAGGTTCTGCAGATGAAGCGAAAACCCAGGGGTGACGCCTGCCGTGTTCGTCTCCCTGCCCGCTGCCCTCGTCCTGTGATGCCCTGGGAGTTGACTGACATTGGCTGACAGCTGGTGTGCTTTTTGGTTCCGGTATATTTTATTTTTATTATCATTATCATTTCTCGTCGTCTGGCTCCTGTTCTGGAGTTTGTGGGTTTATTGTTTTCACATGGTGCTTCAGAGGGGAAAGGTTTCCTGCTCCACTCTCTCTCTCTACCTCTGGGCAATTAAGGATTTGGAAAGGAGAGAGTTGGAGGCTGATTCTCTCTAATTTAGGTTTTAACTGCATACCCTTCTGAGTGGTGGAAGCAACTTCTGACCATGTTGATGCCCAAGCGGCGGACCTCTGGCTCCGTGCACGCCGAGGCCCGCTAAGCGCCTCGGCAGAGACACTAAATTACAGATCTCACAGCCAGCGTCGGCAAACCCTTTGCAATTTCACAGAGATCTTATATGAGAGTCGTAATCTACCGGGCAGAGAGAGAGAGAGAGAGAGAGAGAGAGAGAGAGAGAGAGAGAGAGAGAGAGAGAAAATGTCTTTTAGTTTGACTTTTAACGTGCTTCATTATTCACAGCCCGGCCGTGAAATCGATGGCCTGTTGGAGATGACGACAGCGTCTGGTACAGCCTGGCTGGTCCCACCTCAAATCCATATGCTTTTTCTGTTTCTTTTCTTTTTTTACTTCAAATTTAATTCAAAATGGCTGTCTAATAAGGTGGACTCCTAATGGGGGGGCTCGCCTGTGAATGGCATTTGTTCTAATCTCCCTCCAAGGAAACCACAACCTGACGAGGCCGTCCGCTCCTCCGCAGCCAAACCCACGTCGGAGTTATAGTTAAGCTTCCTGTGGAGCTGGGAGCCCGGCTGCTCTGACCCAGGTAAGAGAGCCTCGTTCAAACCGACAGGGAAATTAAGAAACGCGTTCAACGAATCAACCATCACAGCTTTTTTTTTTTTTTTTTCCTCTGTTAGCTTTGCGTCACGCCGCGCTCCTCCGTCACCGGTGTCAGGGAGCCTTGGCTTTCCGGCATAAATCCATAACCCAGTTGAAGGATAAAAGTTAATGACCTTAGCATCTCATTTTCGGAGGCTGCCTTTGGAGTGTCGCCTTTGAAAAGCACCTCTCGGCTCAATGGGACAGAACAGACGAGAAGAGCCGCTCTGCCGTGGAACGTATAATGGCGTCTTCTGTTATAGCCCGGGACGGTTACAGGCCATAAAACCACAAGTGCTCATCGAGGAGATCCCATGGACCAAAAGGGGACGAGCATGTGTGGTCAAGTATGGGACGGTCCTCTCTTTCCCTGTCTCTCTTCCTGTCTCTCCCTACTTGCATGAAACCAACGTCCACCTAGAGACTCCTACAAAAGGCAAACCTAATGGAGAAGAATCACCGGGACGTTCTTTCGTCTCAGTGCGGAAGGTCTTTGCACCTCTCAAGCCACGCAGAACTTTAGGGACAAAGTACCGTACGAAGTGAGTCCCAGCCTTTTAGCCGGTGTGCCCCGGTCACATGGTATTATCTCAAAGCATCATGGGTAGTAAATCAGGGCTCCAGACCAGGTTTGCGAGGCACTCAAAAGGAGACTGAAATTAAATCAGTGTTTCCTCCCATCAGCAGGAAGGCTGAAACTCAACACCAGGAAGTTGGAGTGTACACACACACACACACACAGACAATGTCAGCTCTAAGCTCACACATCCAGAGCTGTTAGCCCCGGCTACCTTAACCCTGACTATTCAGTTGGGTGTGAGCCAACGCTTTTAGTCATAGACCAAATTTTCACCTCACTCCCTCTTTTTTTTGTTCTCAGATATAGCCTTGGCCGGGCTCCCGAACTTAAATGGCTGATTTGCTGTGGGTTAACTGGAGAATGGGAGGGTGAAGTCATATATATTGTGTGTGGGGAGCTAGCTGAGTGGTAGATCAATTTGGGAGAATAAAGAGCGAGCCAGACGGTCATTGGATCTGTTTCCAAGGCAGATGGGGTAAAATAACAGTAGGCCAACAGTCCAGGTATTTATTACTCGTAAAGAGGGAATATGAATGGTGTATGACTGCCTTTCAGCTTGAATGGGACTGACTGATTGGTTGCTGGCACTGAAAATCAGTGCAGATTTCTTAACCTCTGAGATCCTGATCGGTTGCAAGACGGCAAACGAAGGGTGCAACCTGCTGATCTGCTGTAGACAACGCAGCATCCAGCTGATGTACAACGATATAAAGAGCAACTGTCCAGGCCCATTACACTAATCACACATCAGCTCTCATTGAGAGGGTGAAATCCCAGGACCTTTGGTTCCGTTCAATTAAACTGGAGGAGCTCGTAAACCGAAGCAAGCAAACGCTGGATCGATAGAAGCCCGGACCTTGTCTTTCACAGCCCAGGCCCATGGTTTGGCGTGGGCTATCGAGGGTGTAACTCATGGTGTGTGTGTGTGTGTGCATGTGAGAGAGAGTGATGCCACATGCTTGTGTCAGTCTCCTGGCGTTGGCGGGGTTGTCTCTGCTCCCCATGCATAAACCCTATCAGAGAGAGAGAGGCTGATAAAGAGCTGCAGCTCTGGGGATGAAGGACAGGCCGACCCTCAGCCACACACACACACACCTACACACCTACACACACACGCACACAGACACACACAGAGTCGTTTCCACATTAACATTAACCCCAGCACCATTACCGCTGTGAAGTGCCATTAAGAGCCAGACACGAGGCCAAGGGGAGCAGATATTACTACTGCCTCCTCCTCTCAGTCTGCAGTGCAAGTCATGATTCTCTGGCTGACACAAGAGGAATAACTGATATGATGGAGAAGGGCAACTGCGTGGGGGGGCAATTTAACAGGGAAGATTTTATGGATCAATATATTTTTAGAGCACTTAAATTGCCGTGTTACACAAAATGTAATTAAGAATTTGTTTCTTGGCCTATACCTCTGAGACGCACATGCATGCTTTTCTCCCCGGGTGTCAGGCAGCCGCTGACCCCGGAGCAGTGAAGTACTGCTGCACCCAAGAGGAATTGTTGGATTGGATTTCAGAAGGTGCCAGGAATTACCTGGTAATTGATCTACGGAGAGACAACAGCTTTATTTTCCAATATACCCGGTGGCATATTAGAGAGGCAGGGTGATCCTGGGGTTAGAGAAACACAACCTCTTCAACCAGAGGATCCAGGTCCAAGTCGGCAAGCATCCACCCTGCTGAAGGGTCTTAGAGCAAGACAATCATCCAGAGGTGCTGCTCTGTCGCTGACCTCGGACCTCTCCGTGTCGGGGGGCCAAGCAAAAAGAGAATTTCCCATGAATAAAGTATCTTACTACGTCTATTCTGTTTACAACATTTGAGAAAAAAATAGACTGCCATGGCCACAGAGGTGCCAATGCAGGATCAGTTCATGACAGGAGACTTCTAACATGACTGCTGCTCCAACACTGTATTTAACAAAAACTAGCAGCCATCCCAGAAAGTGCACAGTGTTGTAACATCCACCACACTCCCACAACAGAGCCAAAAAAGGCTCGCTTGGGCCAGCCCAAAATATTTATGACAGCACTGAAAGCTGTATTTGTTTATTAGAAACAATTGCCCTGCTGGGACATCATCCCCGTTGGCAAGAGGCTGCACAAATAATCACAGATCAAGAGTGGCATAGAGCAGAATGGCATAAATCTTCAATAATACCCTGTTTGGTTCTTTAGTGGGTTCGAGGCTATTGCGGTGTAAGTCAATAAGCAGGACCTAAACAGTCGGTCCATGCCATTATTTAGTAGCTGGCTGCACATGCACATATACAGGAAGCTCCGCTGAGTAAACACGGGTTCCAGTATTTTCCACAGGGGCCTGGACAAAGTAAATAAATTGCAGAGCTGAAACTGAGTTGATTCCTGATACAATATAGAAGAGTACTCTGGTGACGCTACTGCTAAGGATCTCCTAGTTCTTGGGCGACTCATAATCCAATAGTCTATAATAATCTGGTCCATAACCTAACTGGGTACTGGAGATATATACAGAGAGGTGGAGTGAAAAAAATAGTGTAAGAGTGAAACAAAAACACTGGTCCTCATCTTATAAAGATTCCCATCCAAACCACGTATTTTTAGATAGTCTGTGAACCAAATCTAAACATGTATTTTTGTCAGGCTGTGATCAAATAAGAGTTTTTTTTTTTCTCCTCCTGCTCAAACGCAAAGCAAGGAGCATTGCATCATCCTCTGCAGCAAAAAGTTTGACAACAACTTGCACGCTATCTGATATGTGTGTAAACTAGCTAACTTTAAGCAACAAAGGGGATAACGTTGTTGAAAATAAAAATATAAAAGCTCTGGTTGCTCTTGAAGAGGATGAGGAGCCCGTTCTGAAACGTGACGTCCTCCTAGCATGGACAGTTTCATCTCTCATCCAAGAGCTGCCTAGATAGTGACTGTTCCTGACAGTGGAACAGTTTGACTGTCTTCTTCAGCTTGTAAAACCGAGGAGGGTGACATTGACGTAATGTGCAGCTCAGCTAACGCCACGCGGGGCGGGGGGGATCTTGGCACTTAGTATGGCTAGACTGCATTCTTTCAGTTAGCAGCAGAGCGCTAGGCTTCATAATATTAGCTAGCTCCTTTTTCACTGGGCTTCAGTCTTATGTTACTTTGACTTTAGCTCCGCCCACTGAGGTTTAACTACTGAGATTATTTCTGCCTGTAGAACTAAAGGTCCAAGTCCCATACAGAATGATCAGTTATAGGGCATTTATTCTGAAAAGCTTTAAGAATAATAAGGTATTTCCAACAGCCTTGCTGCCCTGCTGGATCAAATAGGGCCTGACGCTAGAGCTTTAAGTTGGGAGAGTGAAAACAAGCTACCATCGCTTTCTGTTTGTTCTTGGGTGGCATCTGGAGCTTGACAATAAAGACCGACAATAATCGCAATAATAAAAATAAAAAGTGCTGTTGTCTCCGTTCTTCTCATTCATTTTCCTTAAATGTGCAGGTATGAACGCAGAGCAATTGTAACATTCCAGCACTGATGACTGAGTTAGACCAGGAGACACGTGTACAACTGTGTTTTCTTGCTACCATCAATGTTTAATCCTTGTTTGACAAGCACATTTCTCTGCACGGAGCTCGGTGGGACCACACACCCTGTTTGTGATGTGAAATTAGTAACAATGTTTTCACGCAGAAGACCTCCTTGTGCAACTGTACATCCTACAAGCATTCAATTAAGCCAGGCTCTTCTCCTCCTCAATTTATTGAATCGGATATGAAAATATGCTTACAAGTACTGAGATTCCAGTGTCCTGGTGCAGATTGGCTGCCACTGTCACGAGTCTGGCTCTCTCTAGTAGTAATAGACATCTATTTAGCAATATAAGAGCAGGAAGAGGGGGTGTTTAGCAACAAGACGCGTCAAAATCAATTACCGTCATTCAAGTGTAATATTTCCCAATGAAACTGGGAATGTGTTTTGTTTCAGGCGGCGGGGCCCGACGGGGGCCCTGTGTAGACTACCTTTTTATTTAGTCTCAAAACACATTTGTCAATCAAGCGAGACGCAATACAAGGACGAGCTGTCAGGAGACGCTCTCCCTGCCTTCCTCCTTGAGAACAACCAACGCAAACAAACAGTTTTAGGTTACAAAGATGACAGCGTTTCTTCTTAACGCAACTCTACAAGACCTCTGCAGGGAGACGGGGGAATCGAACACCACATTGCTTCATTCTTTCCCCCTCTTTCGTTAAATAAATGAATGGGTGTGTAATTCACTCACAGGCGCAATCCGATGTTTCAACCTGCTGCTGCTTATTTATGTACTCGTCGTGTCACGCAGAATCGCGTTGCAATTCGCACTTGTGTTTTTACACGTGTCTCAAGGCGTCTCGGCTGAGGAGGCGCCAGTCTCAGCAGCGGCACATAGGAGTTTGCTCTCCTTTCATTCTGGTGTCGACATCAAAGCAAAAATTATGTCATAAACTATTAAAGACTTTGCATCTCCAGCCTGATTCTGTCAGGTGTGGGACGGCTCTGCCTAAAGGTTTGTTTTGTTTCTTGTCTTTGATTGAGGTATTGCTGTCCTCAAATCAGTCAGTAGAAATGAAGGGCTGTCTCAATGCAGTGGATGCGTGTCATCAGAAGGGACTCCTGGGAGCTGCGTCCTCAGGCCTGCGCTGGCAGGTTGCTGTTGTAATTGGCATGTAAACATGTTTGCCTTTAGAAGAGGAACATCGACGAGCATGCTCAAGTTCATGCACATAGACACCCCCCCCCCCATGCATTCACACGTCACACACACACACACACAATTTGCAGAGACACACACAGAGAGACACTCATACATGCACATGCACATGCACGCAAGGTTTAGCCGATATTTATTAAGTATCAGATATTGGCCAGATATTTATTTATCCATTTAATTGATCAATTATGTTTTTTTGCAAATGAATTCTTCATTTAAAGTAATGGATCCCAGAATTTCCCCTGCCATTGAATAGGTGTGGTGGGTCACCCTGCTAACCCTAAAAGAATCTCATCTGGGTTTGAGTGTCCCATGATGGTCTACATACTGCTTCTGAGGCTTTTCCACTCTGACAAGAATACAAATCTGGGGAAAAACACTGAATACTTGGAATTTTTCTGGCATGAAAGAGGTCTAATTTACAGATACTGAATATCGGCAACTTCCGTCTAAAAATATTTGTATCCTTATCAGCCTTCAAACCCCAACCCACCACACACACACACACACACACACACACAAATCATGAGTCTCTGATGCCTGAACAATGCAGGTGATTAGAGAAAAAGGTGAACAGTGGAAGAAAGAAAGAAA
>OOFE01026965.1:10150-33815 GCA_900323365.1 Monocentris japonica | reverse complement strand
GGTGGGTGTGGTATATTCTGACGTTCGTGAGTTTCCCTGAGCTGCGTCAAGTTTACACGATAATACCGAAAGTAAGACTATTTTCCTTCAAAATAAAGGCGTACAATTTGCCACACCTTGGAAGACAAAAGGAAGTATTTGGGCACACAATAACAAACAAATCACATCAGTATGCTTTTGTCCGCAAAATAACCCCCTTCCAACACGTTCGTCGATAGGACATTTATTTTGGCGTTGACCGGAAGTTGTGCATCTCATTCTGGATGACACTGATGTTTCCGCCGCACGTAGTCCTACAGTGCGTCTTCGGACTGGCGAAATGGAGAAAAGCCATCGCCGTGGCCTATATCAGTGCACTCTGACGGTCGTTAAACTTACTCCCAACAGCACAGCACACACATTACTTCTGCAGTTTACTTTCAGATGACGCTGAGGTTGGACTTGATGTTGTCTGTGCAGCCGAACTGACAGCAAGCGGCAACTTTCTCTGCAACTGGACCATCTGGAAGAAAAAAGGTGAGAATATTTCCATTTTTTTAAACATGCAAGTTGTGTATAGTAGGCGACGTGCAGCATAGGGGATAGGTGAGTGAAGTCCGAGTTTGCTCCCCTGATTTATTTATTTTGCAGCAGCGCAAATATTTTACCATGTTAGAGTAATAAGTCGAAGGCCTGTTAATGACTACTGCGTATGTTTATTATCTACCTATTTGTTTATTATGAGTGCAACCTGTAGTTACAGTAGTTATACGCTACAACCTATAAACAAATGTTGACGCCCAGTAAGTTACAGCAATAAAACATAACTATTATTCTAACTATTGTCCTATGGGTCGCTCTGCTACTTTTTGAATAACCATCATTCAGCGAGATCTTCACTGAGCCTTTAAACAGATCTTGAAGGATTTGACCTTGTTTCCAGAAATGCCATTGATTCTTGCCATGATCACGAATGCGGTGCGTCTGTGGGGCGCTCGGACTCCTTGAGGGGGATCCTGGCGGGTCCCCCAGCAGAATAAAGAATAGTTTATTTTCACTAGAATTGAATTCACTAGAAATGATCCCATACAGAATTTATAAGAATGACTATCCTAATCATAGCTTTGACCCTCACCTCTGCTTTCTCCCCACCTACGCTATAGACAGTTCTACATCTCAAAACTAAATGTATAACACAAAATCTTCCCATATGGCTCCCCGGGACAATATTTTATCAAATGGTGTGTCTATTTGGGTGAACCCCCTGTTCTAATGAAGATCATACGAAATGTGCCAAATGTGACCAGCAGCCTCCACCAGCTTAAGAACAACCTCACTTATCTCTGTGTAAACAAGCATGTCCTATCTGCCAGCTGCTATAATATAGACAAGCTCACAGGAAGAATTTCCTTTCTCCTTTTGTGGATTACTACAACATTCAGTGTATCAGTGGTCACAATATTTATTAATCTTTGATTTGTGTTCATTCCTTTCTAGAAACTTTAGCTTTTTGATTTGAAAACCAATCAGTCAAATTATTTATGTGGCTGTGTGTGGCAGTTTGACAATGCTATTGAGAGAACGGGAACATATAATCATTTATTATTATGCTCAGCTCTGTTTGAAAATGATTCAAAATTATTTTGTTCTGGGAGGAATGGTGGAAGATTAATGCCGGTGGCATTTTGTTTGCAAAAAGACAGCAAGCTTGAGTTTCATAAACTACTGTAACATTTATAGTACTTAAGGATTAAAGAATCGATTGGAGAGAAAATAGGAACTTCTCCTTGCATTGCAGTCTTTGTGGACTTTGAACCTGCCTACCTCTCCCACCAAGTACCACATAGACTCTCATTTATTACACTAGAAAGATAAAGGTATAACCCCAATTAAAGTGAATCATGCGAGTTGAAGAAGTTGTATCAGGTTGACTGATTACCTCACTTGCCCTCTTAGAATGTGTTTATTTATGAATTTTGAAACAAAATGTAATTTTCCATCAATCTCTTTTAAAACAATGCTACTTACTTAAAATTAACATTGTTTTAAAAGAGATTTGATTGTTCCATTGCAACATTGTAATGTCCGCTTTTATGCTGATGATACAGTCCTATATGCCACTGGCTCTGATCCAAACCTGGCTATTGATTACAGTCCGCCTTTGATGCTCTACAGATATCTCTCATTAATCTCAGATAGTTTTATATAGCCTAAGATCTTCACTTCCTGATACGTCATGCCAGTATTTGATTATGGAGATATTCTGTATATGCACACTGCCCCTACCACTCTAGAGCCGCTGGATGTTTATCACAGTGCCTTGCAATTTATCACAGGAGGGACATTTCACATTCAACATTGTGATTTATATGAAAAATCTGTTTAGTCTTCTTTAAGAACAAAATATTTATAAAGCTCTACTTTCAAAGCTCCTGCAATATCTTTTCTCTGCTTGCTTTTATATCGAGTAACTACAGTACCAAATCTCAGGACTGGTTAGTTTTAGATACTCCACGCATGAATACAGAACTTGACAAGGCTGGTGGTTTGCAAAGGGTGTTGAAATTAGACTGTCTTGTTCCCTTAGGCGTTTTTGGAACATTACATTTCTGACATCTTCCTGTAATTGTTTCAATTTAGTCTGATCTTAAAGCATTAATCGCTAACATTTGCCCTGATTCATGTGATTGTCTCATATAGTATATCTCTGTTTGTTATTCCTGATGAAATAAGGATTCATCATCATCATCGAAATAGGGCAGGATAAGCATGAAAAAGAGGTACTCTATCTAAAAGGACATCCCACCTCTCTTCAGACCAGTTTTCACAAACTCAATACCGTAAGAAGCAAGATTGTCAAGGGAAACACAACTTTCTATTTGAAAATTTTGCTTTTGATTGCCTAGAGCCATTATTTCAGTTAATTTCATTTTTTAACAAGTAAGCTCGTAGATAGCAGATTGTACCTTAAAGTGGTAATCCTTGAGTTCCTCATTTTTTTTATTTAGTCTCCATCTTTGTCTCTCAGCCTCATCGCTGTGGTGTTTCTTCACTTCACTTCCCAGAGATCACCTGTCGATCAAACAGTGTGGCTAATACTGTGACGTCTTTTTCCTTGGATTTTCTGTTGATGAAGTTTGAGTTTCTGTAGGTGGCGCTCTTTACTTTGTCTGTTCAGCCGCGGTGGATATCGCTGCTCATGCTAACTACCCAGTTCTTCTATTTATTCCACACAAACCACTGTTGCTGCCGCTGCCGGACACGTTTTTGCTCCTTTTTCAAACTAAATGGTGACACTTCATCAAATATGCTGCTCATTGTTGAAATGAGTTAACCCATGCAAGGCCACACTAATGAATTTAACTCATCTTGATGTTTTAAATTGTTGAGTTATTTAGCGACTCTGCCGCACAAAATTGTTGCAGCCAACCTTTCAACCACTCGTGGCAGCAGCGAGCGCATTGCTCGGAAACAGATTACCAGCGAGTAAGTTGAGGCGTCTGTCAGCCTCTGTCTGTCGTGTCTGTCTTTGATTTCGTTACATTGTCTTTAACAAAGCCAAAAAGTTTATTTGTGCTGTTTTTTTTGTCATAGACCTCTTTTTAGTTTGCGCCGCACTGTAGTGTAATTACCAGGTGACCAACAAAATCATGAAAACACCACATTTATTGTGTTGTATTTCAGTGTACTCAATCAAAGTGAGAAGGAAATTCTGGAATTTTGTGTGACAGTATTAAATTTTAGTTTACATGATTTACATTCTCTTTGAAACTTGGACTGAAAAGCCATCCAGAGCAAAACCACTTATAACATACTGAGAGTCCACCATACACCCTAAAATCCCATTGAGATTTATTGGTGCGACTTGATCTCAGTTTTGTTAGCAAGAAAGACAGCATTAAAACAAATTTGAAAGGAAAATGTTCAAAACACCTAAATAAAGATTACAACTGAGTCACATATGATATGAAATGCTGAACACATTTTGCAGATTTGTCAGTTTAGCCCAAACGAAGCAAAGGGAGTGAAAGCCAATCTCTGTAATTTGGATTTTATATTTTCACATAAATTTCTATCATGTCTTTGTCATTTTGATAGAAAATAAATGCATTTTGAAATAACCTTGTAGCACAATAAAATGTGGTGTTTCCATTATTTTGTTGGTTACTTGTGTGTATATATATCTGTTCTGTACGTTACCAAAGTAATTCCATGGTGGATTCTAGTAGTTCACCTCAATACTCCTCAATGTCTCAGTCCTCAACAGAGAAGGCCGAGGCACTGCAGATCAGAGAGAGGTTAGTAATCAGAGAAAAAGACATAACAGAGATGACTGCTGATAGAAACTAGGATAAGTATATTGAAGGGCAGCCTTGAAAGAAGACCAAGACCCATATTTTCAGGCGTCCTGGTGCCACCCGAGTTCACATGCTTGGTGTGAGTGCACCCATAAACACTGCTGATCTTAATTTGACTTCTTGTACTGGAGTTTCAGGTTGTAGATGTAAAGCAGGAATCATAAATGGCAACATCTGGAAATTGTCCAGCAACAGCAGCGCAAAATAATCTCGGAGATTTTTTTTACATTCTCTGGCACGGTCCAGCTCTCAGCCATACTGACCTACTGTAGCAGGGTACAGCTTCCCGTTAGGAGCCATTTTTACCATATCCTTTTCCGCCTGATGTTAGGGAGGCAGTGAGACTTTAGATTGGATGGATGGGAAAACGCCATGGCCTTGGGCTTTTGTTTAAAAGGCATGCACTTCTGGCTAGTGGCCGGAAACAGTTCTCTCGCTTCAGATTTTGGCTTAATTTGGACCTCTGTGCATGGCTTGGAAGGATAAGGGTTTCGTGCATGCTGACGTGTGTGTGTGTGTGTGAGCGTACATGGTCACGTGTGTGCCTTTATGTGTGTGTTTGAATAAATACAGACATTTTGATGACTTGCCACAAATTAGTGGAGCAGCAGCAGCCTAAAGATTAGAGACTGGAAAGGCCTGTAAATGGTTATTGGTTCATTTAACCTCCAACCACTTCAGTCTTGCTGCTCAGCGGCCAACAGTGGGAATGGGAATGTGTGTAGGGTTTGTTGTCTGCATGAGCCAGTGCAGTAGGTTATACGTCCAGGATGGTGGCTTCATATTTTTTCCATGGCAGCAGGATGAGTAGGTGGGAGGTTTTCTCCCACACTGGACAAGCAGCTGCTGGAGGGGTTGACAGGCGAGGAGGCGGCGTTCAAGGCAAGGTCAAAGCTTCAACAGAAACAAAAATACTCTTCCTCTTCTGTTTTTACCCCCAAAGGGTGATTAAAGAAGTAAAATCCTGCCATAATTGTTCCTTTTCTCTGAAAATATTCATATGTTTTAGGAGGTAGTGAATTGGCTATAGCCACCAAGGTCATGGGAAGCCAGACAGTGCTCTTTGCTTCTTTCAGCAGCATATGAGCTGTATGTCTTTGGTGTATCCTTCAAAGTTTCTTTACAATAGTCTAATGGTCGGGTTTTAGTCACATTTTGACACTTATTCTGTATTTCCTCCTGCATTTTTGTGCAATATTGGTATTAGAGTGTATTCCAGCATATTCCTTTCTATCTACACCCGTCATTCCAGACGACACAAGCAGAAACAGATGAGCTGCGCATGTCGCTGGCAGGACTTAAACATCAAGTAGAGAATAGCCAAAACCCAGTGGTTATCTGGCATTTCATCAGTCCAAATGTCAAGTAGGAATGGATGCCACTGACGATAGAGAGGCAAAGCCATCCTCTGACTGCCAGCAGAGCGACAGCAGAATTGTCTTCAGTAGCCAAAAACACATCGTTTGTCATTTTGGAAATGTTTTTGCTACAAACCCCATGGCATCAAAGAGCACAGACACTCTACAAACTGCCTAAGAGCTGTTGGTGCACCTCCGATTAATGCGACCAATCCATTCAATCACCATTTTATACAGATAATGTACAATATCTTCTGAAATAATTGGAAATTGAAACAACTATCGGTCTTCACACGGTCATCTGTTTTATTTAACAGCACATCATCAAACAATATGATAAGAAATGTTTATTTTTCATACTGTCTTTACAAAAAAAAAGTTTTTAAAAAGCCAGCAAATATATCAGTTATCAGAAATTTAAGATCCCAAATATCAAGATCGGTATTGAAGACAAAAATCTTATTGGTGGGGTCCTAAGCAGTACCCCCCCAGATCTGGTCCTGATGGCACTGCGGTGCGGTGATGTCCCGTCTTCACTGTTATGGAACAAAAATACAAAACACTGGAATGACAGCAGCAGCTTTTGAAGAGTATGAGAAAAGAATATCTGGAGTGTTCATTTTTAACCACAGATTTTAGCAGTAACTATAGCAACCAGCCGGTGGCAAGAACAAGACTGATGGAGTGTTTCCGATGATGTTCAAAAGTGAAAGTGATTTAGCATGTGCTTCCATTTCCTAGAATTGGTTTTCACAGATGTATTTTTCACAAAAAACCCACTTTGATTTATTACCTATTGCACCTTCCATGATAACTAAATGTAATAACGGCCATTCGTTAATACTCGTTCGTATTAATTGCTGTGTAATTATTGTGAATTTTCGTCCTTGAAGTGCTTATTTTATGCTTACAGTAGGACTTGAACTCCACCTGAGAATTTTCAGGGTGGCCAAACCAAGCTTCCCTCAGCAAGATTAATGGGACATGTTCTTTTGGATAAGCAATGGTATCCAGAGGTGAACTTTATGCCAACATAGTAATAAAGAATGGGTGCCACGACTGAATGATGAACTCGCTTTGCCGTATTATCACATATACAGATACAGTCCTTAGACTGATCCATCACAGTGAGTATGGGTGTATGTCTACATGTGTGTTATTCATTGATCCACCAGCGGTCTCGGTCTACCTTATAAATCTTTATCGTAGTCACTTTCTGGGACATCCCCTGCATTTTCAGACGTTGCACTCCTCAAGAAGAAGACGAGGAGTGATGGCTACACACTAACATTGTGAGCCAATGGGAGGTCACCATTGTCGGTATTAGCAACCCTAGTTCGTCTGTCCTAATGATGAATGCCATTATGTATTTGACTCAATATTAGCATGAGTGCTGCATGGATAATACTACCACTGTGTGGAAATGTAGTAGGGAAATCATGGACGTTTTTATTGATCGATCGGCCACCAATCAGAAACATTCCAAATAGGTCATTGGTGATCGGATGATCAGTTTCAACTGCCCCCCAAAAAACAAACAAAACAACTCGGTTTCAATTGCTGGATCAGGAAAGTCATACCAAATTTTGACTTTCATACCAGTACGAAGTTTAATATATAAAAATGCAATTCTACTATGATACCACGGCAAACCAGAAAAACCATCAAGTAATGTCAATGGCCACTCAAATGCTTTGCTGAGATACTCATGTCACCACGTTGACTTGGGTTAGGGTCTCAACCAGTTTAGCTGGTCTGGGATCCAGTTCAAGACTAGCCTCCTGAAGACATAAAGAAGGGGGATGCATAAACTTTACCAGTCTTTTTCCCTCATCAGTGCCTTCCTCTGCATCATCTAGGTGGCTCTCCCCCCTCATCTCTGACCGGGTCCTTGTGTCGCCATCAATAATGTCTGAGACCCATGGCTGAATTGGGATTGCCCGGTGAACGTTTGGAGGAGGCGGACTTCTGCCTCGTGCCTACTACCCTACTACCCTATGTTTTGCAAGATCAATGCCCGCGGGGTGTTCCTGAGTCATGTTGATGATGTAATCCAGCCCCGCGTTGGCATTTCACGCTGAGCAGAGTCAAAACCAGACGAGGCACTGGGCCCGGTCACACACATCCATCGCAGTCTGTGGAAGTGTGCTGAGAATTTACACGGTGGTCAAATGAGTAACATGAAGCTGCGTGGCAAGGGGTCATCCTTGTTATTCTAGGGGCAAAACCCAGCGGTTGTAGATGATGACATTACCGTAGTCCAAACGTTACTGTATCCCAGACTCACTTATTCTTTGCTGACGATGTAGTTAATTTTGTGATACTGAGACCATCTGTAGTCAACATGGCAGCCTCAGAGAGTGCACAGCCCCTTCTGCAGCTTCAGGAAGTGGATTCCAGTCGAGTTGGCGGTTGCGTCCTGTCCCCCATACTCAGCTTGTCCCCTCCAGGTCTGTCCCTCGACACCAGCCAGCCCATCTGCATCCCCTCCCCTTACACCGACCTTGGCCATGACTTCACCACTATACCTTTCTACAGTCCAACAATTTTCAGTTATGCTGGTCCGGGCTTATCGGATTGTCCCTCCGTCCATCAATCCCTAAACTCCTCCTTATTCTGGCCTGGCCATGGCCACGTGGGGACGCCGATACCCCTGCCCCATTCCCAGTCCCGCCCCCAGCACGGCCAGCCAATCCACAGTGCATGGGTGGAGCTATCGCCACGGGACAATGTCTTGACAGACAGGTAGGATAGTGCATCAATCCTTGGGTGTGACAAGCTGTTTGGTTTGGTTCCGGCACAAAAAATATCTTCCAATGAATTGTGACGAATGAAAAGTGTAATTTTGTTTTGACTAGCCATACATTCATTCTAGATATGACTAGTCATGAAGATAGTTTTAGACATGAATTGTCACTAGTCAGTATGGATAGTTAGATATCTAGAATCAAGTTACGAAGAGTCAAAATGCCACTGAAGATATCCCAAATTAAATTCCTCTAGTCATATGTCCAAGTTTACGTGTCCACAATATAATTTTGACTAGTCACTGTTGTTTTTAAGATATTTCTAATTGAATTTGAAATATCTTTACAGAGCATAATTACATACATCTTGAAATGTAATTTTTACGAGTCAAGTTACAGATTTCTAGAAGTAACATTGTAACTACATTGTAATTAAATTAGATATATAGAATTAACATTTTCATTGGCTATTATGGGATTTTAGATATCAACACTTAACATTTTACGCAGTCAGAATTGCAGGTGTATATGTTATCTAGGTATTTTAGAACTTAAATTATTACTCATCAAAATTACATTATGGATATATTAACTTGAAACTATGACTAGTCATATCTATAATAGCAGGTTGAAGAGAAATCATTGATAAAAGTTCATCCAATATGATTATTTAGGATTAAGTTAAGAGATATCTAGAGTAAGGATTTTCACGAGTCATAATGGTGACTATGTAGATATCTAGAATTAACAGTTTGACTAGTCATAATTGTGGATATATAGATACTTACATATGTCGAATTCATATGTCAAATTCATATTTTTCATCAAGTATGACCATGATTTCATTATACATATCATCGATTATGACGGCGGGGTGTCCTGGTGTCTCAGTTGGCTAAGGCACATACCAGGTCCTGCATTCAAATGCGGCCCAGGACCTTTGTCGCATGTCATCCCCCACTCTCTCTGTCTCTCGCTACTTTAATAAAAGCTAAAATACCCCCCCAAAAATCTTAAAACAAGAATTATGGCTAGTCAAAATTGCATCGTAGATATGTTGATTGGATTATGACTAGCTAAAAATCAATAATAGTTAACTGTAATGTGAATATGCTCAAGTTATTAAATGTTAAAGGTGCTATGTGCAGCATTTTTGAACATTAATATATCATTGCCAAATTAAATGAGACCATGGTCAAAATGATTGGTAGCCTCTATCTCACATCAGTGGAATTGCTAGTGTTAGTGTTTCTCAAAATTAAGACCACGTTTCCCATAAGCTTATTTTCTTGAGGATCTTTCCTTCTTCGGTCAAAATCTTTTTCTCTCTGGCTTTACTGGAGATGATGAACATGTTAGAAGTAATTTTTTTTTCATCAGTCTTTGCAAAAAACTCCTAGTCCATTTGTGCTGGAAGGTCTTGTTTGTTTACAGTAATTATACTACTGTCTGAAAATCAGTGCTGTAATAATTTATTGATGTTAAAATGCTCATTTCTCTGTTAGCAAGAGTGTGAGGAGGCGTTCCCAGGAGAGCGAGGAGGGTGTGGTGTCGTCAGGTGGGAAGACGGACCTCCACTACTGTGCTGTGTGTCATGACTACGCCTCTGGCTACCACTACGGGGTCTGGTCATGTGAAGGATGCAAGGCCTTCTTCAAGAGGAGCATCCAAGGTGAGACACATGAACACACATTTTCATGTATTGTAGAAATGTGTGTGTGTGTGTGTGACATGGATATGGACAGAGATACACCCATACTCCAGCATGCACACCAATCACTACTAGCCAGTCCTTTTTTCTGTACATACAGTATGTATAGCCTTCTCTACACCTGAACATGACGCACATTTTGCACATCCTGTATATATACTGTAAATTGGCATATTTCGTTCTTCATAATCAATTTGTTTTCCCATTTGCTGTATGTCACATATATTTTTTAATATTTGTATTATATGTATTATTTATTTTCAATTATTTTCATTCGGAAATATTTTCAGATTTTTCATTATTTTTCAGATTTCATTTTTGTATTTTGTCTTAATACTTTCCAGTGTTGTAACTGTCATTACATTATGTTTAATTACCCCTGCTACAGCGACACATAGGCATCATTAAATAAAAAAGTAGTAAAAAAAAAAAAAGTCAGATATGATATGAGTCAGAACGTACTCATATCATTTCTATGATATTATTATACAGCCAATTAGTATTTGTTAACACAAACAAAGACATACTGAATGCTTGTTTCAGCTTTATCATCCTCGGTGCCTGTGCTAGTCTCCCGCTCAGTGAAACATCACAGGAATCTTGGATCTCTTGTTTTTAGCGCCTGGCGAGATTTACTCATGTCTTGTCACGAAGTGTCTAAGATCACAGGAAAAACATGGGACTTCTGTTTTAGAAAGCAGGTAAGTGATGTCCCTGTAAGATAGCTACGTATTTACTGGAACTTATCCTCACTCTTCCTCCCCTTTCCTCCCTTCTTTCTGCCCCCCCTTCCCCAACGCCCTCTTTCAGGGCACAATGACTACATATGCCCAGCGACCAATCAGTGCACTATTGACAAGAACCGCCGTAAGAGCTGCCAGGCCTGTCGCCTTCGCAAGTGCTACGAAGTTGGCATGACCAAGTGTGGTTTGTGTCCCTCCTTCTTTATTTTATTTCATTTTCCAAAAAAACTGGGGTATATGGGTTTTTCAATATTAACCTTTATCCAATTAAATATTGGATATCAGCCAGTCAGTGTCATCCACATCTGATATGATGGAGGTTCCTCCCTAACCACAGCCACAAACAGTCTGTCAAACCTGCAATGAAATGTTCTTTTCTTTGCACATTTTATTCATTTAATTGTTCAGTAATGTTTTTGTAAATACATTCTTCATTTAAAGGCACTAATCTAGTGTCATTTTTTGGCAGGAAAATGTCATATCATAGTGGTACAAATGGAGTGTTTATTTGCCAGTATGCACTGCAAGATACTGTATTTTACCTCTTTTACCTGTTCTCTTTGGCCCAGGGATGCGCCGGGAGCGTGGAAACTATCGCAGCCCCCAGGTGAGGCAAGCGACCCGGGGCGGGCCAAATGGACCAAAGAGGGAGGTGTCAAACGGACCAGCGACCGGTTCACTCAATGAGCCCCACCCTTCTGCACTGCTGACGCCAGAGCAGCTGATTAAGCGAATAATGGAGGCGGAGCCGCCGGAGATCTACCTCATGAGGGACATGAGGAGGCCGCTGACTGAAGCCAACGTCATGATGTCACTCACCAACCTGGCTGATAAGGAGCTGGTCCACATGATCAGCTGGGCCAAGAAGATTCCAGGTGTGTGTGTGTGTGTGTGTTATTTTTTTAGAGTACATACGTCAGTTTTCCTTAAACAGTATTTTTTCATTTTCATAAAATTTTGTAAAATATTTTCCGATTCCCTATAAAAACAATTCTAGATTTTTCCTGTTTCCTATAAAATTTGTCCTATTAACTTGGTTGGTGAGTGGTTTTGCCCAGCAAAAGTTGATCTATCCTGCTATTTATTCAACATTGGATATCAATATTGAGGTTTTTGCTTATGAAATAAGACTGCAGATAAGTCAAAGGTTTCTGCTTTAGATTTGTCAAATTTGTTTAGAATTTTATCGAAGGGCAAATGATCAAATTTCATTAATCATATTGAAATCACAAATAGCGGTCCCAGTTAAACAGTAAAATAGATGTCATTGGAGACTTGCTGCTTATTTTATTAATTTATTTTATATTACCTGAAGCATCAAGCATGTTGGGTCAAATAACATCAAAATAAAAAAATGCATTGATAATAACCAGCCACACACATACAACATATCTGGATATTATTTTATACCTTTTATCTTTTTGAACCTTTGTTTACAAGTGAGGTTATATTAGTGCGCAGTGAACGATTTAGTATAATGAGGTTTCTTTGCCAGACAGAGTAATTGCCCATGTCTTATTCAACATCCGAGATTCAATATTGCAAAACTGTTCAAATCTGAATTGGATAAGGATCTGTGACCTAAGTGTTTTGAGAATGCATGTCTCTGTTTATTAGACACACTGATTGATTCAGACTGCTTGTCTGCATCACATGAAAACATTTAATGACCGCCACGCTGTGAGTGCTGGCTCACTGAATTAGTCTGAACTCCAATTTCAAATGAAAGCGCTTCTTTTTAACTTCACTAAAATGTGCAGCCAATGGAGCATTATCTGCAGAGAAACAGAATTGGTCTGCACACATTCCCTGAATCTGACTTAATTTAATTTGTGGTACACGCGCTGTAGCTCTGGCCTGATTTCTCCTCCCCAGGGTTTGTAGAGCTCAGTCTGTTAGACCAAGTGCACCTACTGGAGTGCTGCTGGCTGGAGGTGCTGATGATGGGGCTGATGTGGAGGTCTGTGGACTACCCGGGGAAACTCATCTTCTCCCCCGACCTTAGCCTGAGCAGGTATTGCTGGCTGAAATCTCCTGTTCCCATTTGACTGAAATCCAGTATAACGCCTGCCTCTTTACTCAAAGAGACCATTTAGAGCAGGGGTGGGCAATCATGTGCCATGGAGGGCCGAGAGTCTGCAGGTTTTCATTCCAACCAAAGACTACAGCAGGTGATTTCACTGATTAGTCCTTCCTCTCTGGTTGAAGGTGTGCTAATCAGAGAAATCACCTGCTGTAGTCTTTGGTTGGACTGAAAACCTGCAGACTCTCGGCCCTCCATGGCACATGATTGCCCACCCCTGATTTAGAGTAAAACTAAAATATTTTTAGCATGGTGGCTAATGATCTTACTGTGGTGTGTCGCCATGGTAGAAAAAGTATATGGGAAACATCGACAAACCCACTTTTATAAAATACAACATAGTGTACGCTAAAGTGTTAGCATAGAGCCTACTATCACTCAACATAGTGTACGCTAAGGTGTTAGCATGGAGCCCTACTATCACTCAACGTAATGTGTGCGAAGTGTTAGGATGGAACACCAGACCCAGTGATCCCGGTAACTGGACAATCTCCTCAAAATGTGGTGTATTCCTTTAAGGAGCCCTGGTTGACAGAGTGGTTTAACAGATTGACAGATTGACAGAGAACAATTTGATTTTCAAGAATGTGATTAATTACGTTGTGTGTGTGTGTGTGTGTCTTGCCTTGGTAGAGAAGAGGGGAGCTGTGTCCAGGGCTTTGTGGAGATCTTTGATATGCTGATAGCCGCCACGTCGAGGGTCAGAGAGCTCAAGCTGCAGAGGGAGGAGTATGTTTGCCTCAAGGCCATGATCCTCCTTAACTCCAGTGAGTGTGTGTGTGTGTGTGTGTGCGCATGCACTTGCAACTTCCCTTAATTGCTTTGTGTGTCCTTCAGTCTGTGCTGTCTCTGTTTTCATGAGGGTGTGTGTGTATGTGAGTGAGAGAGAGAGTGTGTGTATGTGTGTGATACACCCATATGTGAAACCATGCTTGCGTGATTGATTGTTGCCTCAATGTAATCCTATCTCTTGGTGAGTCTGCAGTGGGTTGGCATAGGGAACAGGCTAAATATATCACCAGTGCAAAACCTAATGGGAACACTGTGTATAGTTTGAGTCACTGTCTATCTGCTCCCATTGGTCCAGTTGATTGCGCTGAGTAACTGGCAGTACCTGTTGACAAATCATTTGGGTCAGGGCCTCTATTGTGAGCCGTAATGCTGGGGAGCTATTTGTGTCTGAGTAATGTTTTCTGTTTAATTTCAATGAGATATTGCCGAACCATCTGCAGCAGCAGAGTCAAACGTATACCCTATCACACTTCAAATTGCGTTGCATCCCTTTGGGCACAATGAAGATGGGACTCTCTTCCCTGTTGCAGTCCCACTTTATGATTTTGGCTCATAAGACAGGTGTATTTTTACATAAAAATCTTGTATGTCTTGTCTTTTACCTCCTCCCCATCACCTACAGCACACTGCTATCTACACAGTACCACCGCACATTGACCGGTTTCCTTGAGTCTGTCTGAGGTAATGAACCACTTAGCCACCAGGGGGCAGCAAAGCTTCTAGTCTAGAGCGAGTGAGGTATTTAAAAATGGCTATTAGAGACTTTTATCCATCCTCAATGCTGCCAAAGAAAAAGTTGAAGAGAAGAATGCAAGAGGAATATTATTCTCTCGTTTTGCCCACGCATAATTTGAAGAGAAGTATTTCCATTATTGAAATAATTTCGTATCTCCTCTGATTAGCCATGACAAGAAACCAAAGTCCAACTTACGTGTGGTGTGTGTGTGTGTGTGTGCGCAAATTTGTGTGTGTGTGTGCTGCCAGACATGTGCCTAAGCTCATCAGACGGCGGTGAGGAGCTGCAGAGTCGTTCCAAGCTGCTGCATCTGCTGGATGCGGTGACGGATGCTCTGGTGTGGGCCATCGCCAAAACTGGCCTCAGCTTCCGCCAACAGTACACCCGCCTCGCCCACCTGCTCATGCTGCTCTCCCACATTCGCCATGTCAGGTATCAGGACCCCCAGTCATTCATATATTCAGTTACAATCAAATGATGCTGATGGTGTTTGCGTATTTAATGTTCAGGTGATGCACTGATACTGCCAAGAATTGTCTTTATTGAACATATCGTTCAAACGTTAACAGCTTGAATCGGAAAAAGTATGTGAACCATGAGATTTAGTAACTGGTGGAACCTCCTTTAGCAGTAATAACTTCCACCAAACGTTTCCTGTAGTTGCTGATCAGGTTAGGAGGTATTTTGGACCATTCCTCCTTACAGAATTGGTTCAGTTCATAGATATTTTTGGGGTGTCTTCCATGAACAGCTTGCTTCAGGTTATGCCACAACATTTCAATAGAGTTAAGGTCAGAACTCTGACTTGGCCATTCCAAAATGTGAATTTTCCTGTCTAAGCCATTCTGTTGTAGATTTTTGTGTTTGGGGTCATTGTCTTGCTGCATGACCCAACCTCTGTTAAGCTTCAGATCATGGACCGTACCCTGATATTCTCCTGGAGAATTTCCTGATACAATTTAGAATTAATTGATCCCTCAATGATTGAAGCTGTCCAGGCCCTGAGGCAGCAAAGCCCCGAACCCATGATGCTCCCTCCGCCATGCTTCACTGTTGGCGTTGTGCCCTTTCGCCAAAAAGTTAAATTTTTGGCTCATCTGTCCACAGAACATAGTTCGAGTAGCTTTGTGGAACATCCAGGTGGTCTTTGGTAAACTTCGACGGGCAGCAATGTTTTATTTATGGAGAGCAATGGTTTCCTCCTTGGTATCCTCCATGAACACCACTCTTGTTTAGTGTTTTTCTTATTGTGGACTTGTGGACACAGATGTTAGAAAGATCAAGAGATGCCTGCAGATCCTCAGCTGTTACCTTAAGGTTCTTTGTCTCCTCCTTGACCATTATGCAGCAGCTCTTGCTGTGATCTTTGCTGGATGTCCACTCCTAGGGAGAGTAGCAATGGCTCTGAATTTTCCCCATTTGTATACAGTCTGTCTGACTGTAGACTGATGGAGGTCCAAGTCTTTGGAAATGCTTTTGGAGCCTTTTCCAGCCTTATGAGCCTCATCAACTCTTCTCTGGAGGTCCTCTGAAACTTCTTTTGACGGGGTCATAGTCCACATCAACAACTCTGACTTCAATTATCCCCTTAAATAGAGTCATTATCCTAGAGGTTCACATACTTTTTCCAGCTTAGACTGTTAATGTTTGAACAATATGTTCAATAAAAACAGGTAAAAGTTATTTGTTAAATCACATTGAGTTTATCTATTGTTATGACTTAGATGAAGATCAGACCATATTTTCAAGTCATTTATGCAGGAATGCAGGTAATTCTAAAGGGTTCACAAACTTTTTCTCGCAACTGTATGATCAGCAGGAAATGGGCTGGTTTTGCCAACTTTTTACCATTATTTTGGTTTTTAAATAGGTCTTAAATTCAATTCAGGTGGCAGTTAAAAACGTCTTTAAATGTCTCTCATTGAAACCTGCAGATGCCCTGAGTAAGAGGCAGGTATACTCAACAGCTTTTTACTTAGTGGACACAGTTGGCTGTAACTAGCAGCAGTGCCTATATCCCCTATTAACAGTAAACAGTAAACCTATCTCTGTCTTTATCCTGAATAACTTTAAACTCACTACAGTGTTATTTCACCTGGGTTTTTGACAAGTGTCACACCCTTCCAAATCAAAAAATTGTTTTGTCCATCTTAATTTCCAATTGCAATAAAGCCCTTTAATATAACAACCCGCTGATGGCGTTTTGCTTGCAGGATTAGATTGTTTGTTCTTCAGCGCCTTTATCATTGTTCTGCCTCTATTTGTACTAGTATGTCCACTCTAGTTAGACCCTTTGACGTCATTGTATTGTTGGAGCAGTCCACTTCCCACCTTGGGGATCGTTGGTGAGCAAACCATCCTCCATTACCCTGTCCCTGTCCTTTCTCCGGCCTGTCAACTGTGCAGTAACAAAGGCATGGACCACCTCCACTGCATGAAAATGAAGAATATGGTGCCTTTGTACGACCTGTTGCTGGAGATGCTGGACGCCCACATCATGCACAGCTCCCGCCTGCCTCGCCGGCCTCCCCAGCAGGAGTCCATGGACCGGAGGGAGGTTCCCCCGCGGCCCCACAGCTCAGGCAGCGGGCCGTCCAATACCTGGACTCCCAGCAGTAACGGAGACGAAACCCGGTAGCCGGCGCAGCCAGCCATTTCAAAATGAGTCAAAAACCATTGAAGTGTTACAAGTGTAATGCAGCCTTACTCCATGCGCTCATCTTTAGCAATGCTGCGCTCTGCTTTGCACAAAACTACTTCACACCATGATAAGATATTTTAACTGAAACCATCTAAAAAAATCACTCAATTTTTCCAGTCATTAATGAAGTTAAAGCTAAAGATTGAACTCTTTAAATGTGTCGTCCTATCACACATTAAGAGACCAGAGTGAAACAGTAAGTTCAGTAAGTTTTTGGCCTAATTTGGCCAGTAGGACCAGTAATTGTTATATATAAAAGTATATATGTTTTTTTTTTTAAACAGTCGGCGTTTGCTGTCTGTTACATAACAGATAGTAAAGCTCTGTTTGTGCAAAGGGAAAAGCCAGTCGAGGTGGCTGAGAGTGGGGCAGACTACATAAGGCTTTGATCATCTGCATAACTGGGCGCAATAACAAAGTACGGTGCCACTGCTCAGAGATTTCTGGGAGATGTAGCGCGTACGGCAGCTGTCAGGTGGCCATCAGAGTACGAAGAGTTACGATAATTTACAGAATCATTTGTTTTGTCATTTGTTTTTCTTGGTAATGTGGAAGACATTCCACTGAAGAGAAACAAAGCTAGACAAAGGGCCTTGAATCGAAATAAGGAATCTCTTCCTTCTATTGAATGCTCTCATGAACAACACTTTAAAGATGAATTTAGATCGGCCCATTAGCAATTAATATAGAAAGCAGACCTCATGTACGTGACTGGAGAAAGGTTTACATCATGATACGGGCAATTGCTTAAATGGGCAACGCTCAACAAGCTATTAAAGGAGGGAATTGGGAGTTCAGGAAAAGAACCTGTTAGGAGGCAAAGTTTTAGCAAAGTTTTTACCAGGGATAATAAAGCTCCAACTAGACAATAACATCAGAGACAGACAGTAAGTAAAGACATTGAGGCACAGCAGCTGCATAATGGCTTTTGCAACCTCTCAAGCATACTGGGATGGTGGGGGGGATTCTTACTTTTTACAATGTCCTAATTGAAGATTTGCAGTTGCATCACAAATCTCTTCTCAACCAATGCTGGCGGCATCATGGACGACCATTTGAGAAGTGGCTGTGCCCAAATGATGTCTAAATATATAACAACCATGTTAGAAAAAGAGAGACACCTGAAAAAGATTGTTGTGGTGTGTCTGTAGATCCATTCAGTAACATTCTCAGTAAATGTGATCAGATAGATTTGTTTCCAAATGTAGGTTACTGTGACACAGTAAACTGTCGTGTCTTTAGCCCTAGTTTCTACTCCAAAACACTGAGTTGTAGCTTGAGAAGAGTCAGCTCAGACTGCTGTTTTTCGGCTTTGTTAGCTTGTAATGAATGACTGAATGTACAAGGAAGTTGTTTTTTGTGTTTGCAAGTGCGTTTGCTTGCTAACTGCATGGAGTTACACATGTCCACAACCACAGATAATGACCAATCTGAAATTTCAATTCAGTTCCATTGACAAAACAAATTGACTCGCTCATTTTAAAGTATTGTTCCGATGAATGATAGATTTGTGAAGCTACCCATCACAGTTAGCTAGCTAACTAGGCAGCAGGCTAATTTAGAAAATGTTAAAATTATGATGCAACTACTAGCCACTAATGCTAGCATCTACTAGATACGTTAGCTTGTGTGCTAATCAGATGTGCTAACAACAAGAATGGATAGCTGACCAGATGCTATGTTTAGCTAGCTAACAAGCTGAAAATGTCTATGTATCAGATGTATCAGTGATGAAATGATCAATTCAGTCAAATTTAAAAATACAATCAGTTGTTCACAGCCACTGTTGCCCAAGAGCTGAAGACCTCCAATATGGCCACCAGAGGGCACCTGAAAACCCTCTCTAGCTTATTTACTCGTCACTGTCCAGTCTTGGTTTTATTGTCTAGGATCTTGCTGGTTTTCTGTGAAGAGGCATAACCACTATTACTCCCAAGATGACATTGCACTCTTATACCTGTGTGTTTTGCTTGAAGACAAGGAAAAGCCTATTTTTGTATCTTAGCACTTATTTTCTAGCTACTGTGTGCACAGTTGTGCTGCAGCTTTGACAATCAATGACCTTGCACCGCAAGATTTACCCTTACGCGGATGTGCACTTAACATGAAAAAAATGTGTAGCGATAGAAAATACCCACCTCTGGAATACTATACCAGTGAAGTCATTGTCTTGTCCTTTTCCTCTGGTCACACTTTATATCCCCATATATCACAAACTGTATGATTACAGTATATAATTACAGTGTACCTACCTAGAAACGATAGTAATACCTGTTCATTTCTGGTGATCGTTTAATAATGATGTGTAATTTCTCAAGTAAAATTTTAAGTGAAAGCGTTGTCGGTCATTCTTGTGTCAAGGTGTACCAAACATTATTTCCAACGTGCTCACCCAACTTGCTAACGATCATGGACCAAGGAGAAAGGAAACTCTCGAGGTCTGTTCTTCAGGTTTCAAGCGAGGTTAATGCTAATCATTATTCTGGAGCATGATCTGGAGCATGATCATTTTGGCTCATGATCATTTTTCCCTCTAATTGTTCCTACCTTTCCTCAAACTCTCTGGTTTATGCCACCAAATGACCTTAAAGGATATTGTGGGAGATTTGTCCTCACTTCATCTGCACTAAGAGGCACTTTAGGTAGCAGAATGCATGCAGACAGTAAACCAGCACATTTAATTGTGGTCTCGAAATTCTATCTTTTAAAGGTGATGCAGTCCTCCCTCCTTCACTGGCTTAGTCATTTTTACATGATAGACAGAAGTTCACCAGAATAATGCAGCGGCGGTTGGAATGCTGTCAACATCAGTGGGTGTTTTGGTCTCCGACACCCTGGATTAACACATTTAACCACAGGGGAACCTGGACAGAGTAGCTCAAATATTCAGCAAGAAGATCGCAAAAGTAAAAGTAAAAGTAATTTCATTAATGAATATTGCGATAATTTCTCTGTGTACCAGTACTACATCATAAATGATATAAGCATTTCCAAGAGCAGGGCTGTCGGCCAAAGGCATTGCCTCATTTATTCATCATCAGGACTTGGGACAGTGAAAAAAATATCTTCAACAAGTAAGACAAACAGTGTTTATTGCCAGAAAAGCAGGAGCATAAACACACTGTTTGATTTCATAAATAAGTGTTATAATATTACATTCTGTACGCACACAATCTTCCTGAGGACCGTTCCTCTCGACAGTCCACTGGGAGACATGGAAATGTCTGTTCACAATCTACTCATGACAAAATACAGAGATGTAGGTATGTCTAGAAAACTAAAAATTTTATACTGGTAGCTTTTCACGGCTTGAGTTTGATTTCAACCAACATGTCAGCTGTGATTAACTAGTGTCTATTATTGTGAAAAAATTAGCAAATTCAGTCTAATACAAAAATAGATCAATTGTGCCTAAGGTGCAGGGTCAAGTTTGAGAAAATGTCGACAGTACATTTACCTAGAAACCATACATGATTAGAACCGGGGCAGGAGTAATATCTGAGCATAAACATGTTGTAAATGGCAAGGACAGTGACCAATATTATTCCAATCAAGAAAGGTGTATCTTGTTATAAAGCATAAATTTGGTGAATAAAAAAAACAAAAAAAAAGCAATGGCTTGGATTGTACTTTCATGAGCTATTGCTTGCTAAATCATTGGCTTGAACCAATCATCACCATGTGGAGGGAGAGGTTTGCAATAGGCTCAAGTATTCATCAAATGCTCAGTATGACAACAAATTGGTGGCTTTGTTCATGGAATAAATACAATCTGTTCTAAAATCAAATCAAATAGACATTAAAAAATATAATTTTTGGACAGCGACAATCCCTCTCCTTTTTTTGCAGAGAATGGATTGGTCAGCTTTGGACACATCAGATATGTACGTCAATGTGCAAGTGTTTCAGTGTAAGGAAAAGGAAGCGTGTGTTTCTGTGTGTGTGTTCTAAACATACAGATAGTCTCTTTCGATCGAGTGCTAAAGTGTCAGGTGGGCGGTGGGCCGTTGGTGTAGCGTAACATGGGATAGAAAGACCGGGCGAAGTTATTGGCGAGGGTGCAGCTGGGGTCGCTCTCCGAGAGAGGAATCAAGCAGGGGAGCAGCAGGAGGAGCAGCAGCAGGAGGTGAAGGGGGAATGCAGCACGAAGGACTCGGTAGAAGAAGGAACGAGGCGGGGACGGGTCCCTCTTCTCCTCCCTGAACATCACAGAAGACAGACGGAAGAAGTTAATTGCAGCAATACACCGATCGGGCTCTTGGTCATCTTCGCTGGTAAGTATGAGGACATGGACACCAAAATCCTCTACTTTCATATCATACTATGTGTCATTTTCTTCTACACAAAACTGTCAGACTTGGTCACATATTATTTAAGCTTACTTACCGTTTAGCTTTGGGGCTTCGACAAGTTCTCATTTCCTCACTGCTAATCTCCTAATGTGGCTCAACATATAGTGTATGTTAAAGTGTTAGCATGGAGCCTACTATCACTCAACATAGCGTACGTTAAAGTGTTAGCATGGAGCCTACTATCACTTAACATGGTGTACGCTAAAGTGTTAGCATGGAGCCTACTATCACTTAACATTGTGCATTTTCAAGTGTTAGCTTGGAGCCTTCTATTACTCAACATAGTGTATGCTATAGTGTTAGCATAGAGCACTGGAGCCAATGATCTACCGGGGACCCATGGATGACGTTGGTGTCTACATTTAGTCTACATTTTAATCACTTTAGGTGAAAAAACCCACACTGGTTTAAACCTAATACAGATAACTCAGTATGGGTGCTTTGCCAGAGATCACTGTAGTTTAGCTAAAGCTTCAACCACGTCTGGGAAATGAGCCTAATCTCAAGACTAATCATATATGTACTAACACACAGAATCATGTTATAGCCTGTCGTTGTCGTCCAAACTAGAAGGCACTTGGAGAGCGGTAACCTCCGCCAAGGCTGAACAACTCTCCAACTTGGACCCAAAGACATCATTCCTGTCACTAAAATGTTAAATTGATTTCTTGACCCCGCAAACATACCCTGAAGATTTGGAATCAATCGAAACCCCAGATAATCGTCTAATGGCGGAAAATCCCAGATCCAGATCTCATAAACTCCAATACTGCATCCACAAATCACAGTTTATTACACCCGTTAATAATACTACATTAAAAAAAGGAAAACTGCTGACGCTTTCCTGCATACCTTTTAGTGGTAGGACTTTTCTTTGCACGTGTTCCCTCCTGCTGGGAATGCACAGAGGCACTTTGGCCATCTCCTTCAGCAGAAAATGAAGACGCAGATTCACAATCCTGCATTAGAGACATTAGAGACATCCCTGGCATTTAGCAACAGTATACCAAAAACAAGTCAACCAGGCCAGACAGGGATGATTAATCTTGAAAATCCAGACAGTTCTTGGTAATATGACCTACCGTAAAACTTCCAATATTTATTTATTTATTAACCTCAACAAAGGCCTTTATTAGAGACAGGACAATATTTCTTTTGGCCGATCCACAGTACTTGGCATTAAATTTACCACTATTCTATAAAGCAATTTATGCAATTGCCTCTACAGGCCTATAGCCGAAGCATATTATTGGTATAAGTAACTGATGTCAGCTACTACTACTACTAATAATCATGAATATCTGGCTGCAAAAAAAAATCACACAAAACTAATAACTACTTTATCTAAAAATGTGATTTATTACTGGTAACACACTGGTAGGCTACCAGAACATACTGGTCATCAGTCTTGCAAACATCAAGCATCAGTGCATCAAAGCAGAATGAAATAAAAACTGGCAAAGCCTCAAAAGTGAAAACAGCTCTCTGTCACATGTTGATAGCAAACAGGACCAATGCTGTGCACAGCGATCCAAGCAGTAGAGTTATGTTTGCTATTGAGTTTCAAGGTTTTCGTGCCGCCATGTAGCAATGAGATAAACATGTCAGCGTGTTACATTACATCCAAAGTTTTACGGTAAATAAAAGACACAAGAAAAAAAAAAATCTGAAATGTTACGGGGTTGACATTACCAGACGTTGCTGCAAGGCGCTGAGGTCCTGGCCCACCTGCCTCCGGAGCAGCTTCAGTTTGTTGCCCGTCACATGGAGCTTCTCCTGGGCCTCGCTGCTCTCCTCTGCCCCTTCGTCAGGCTGGAGCTGAGACCACAGAGCCTGGAGGGAGGCCAGCTGGGCCTGCCTGCCCAGCAGCTCCTCCTGAAGACCCTGCAGATCAAAAACAGTTGACATGGTGACAGTGATGATCATGATCAGCCTGTCAGTGTCATCCACATCTGCTATGATGGATATGATGCAGTTTGTTTGATTGCATATTTATTGTAGAATTGATCAATATTACACTGGTTGTCTAGGAAGCCGTTAATCTGAATCGATTCAAGTTAAACATTTTGATCAGATTCCACACACACACACACACACATAATACA
>OOFE01026961.1:2128-18156 GCA_900323365.1 Monocentris japonica | reverse complement strand
TTCCGTCTGGCCACTCTACCATAAAGGCCTGATTGGTGGAGTGCTGCACTGATGGTTGTCCTTCTGTAAGGTTCATCCATCTCCCCAAAGGAACTCTGGATCTCATTCATAGTGACCATTGGGTTCTTGGTTACCTGTCTGACCAAGGTCCTTCATTCCAGATTGCTCAGTTTGGCTGGGCGGCCAGATCTAGGAAGACTGTTGGTGGTTCCAAACTTCTTCCATTTGAGAATGATGGAGGCTACTGTGCTCTTGGGCACTTTTAATTCTGCAGAAATGTTCTTGTATCCTTCCCCAGATCTGTGCCTTGACACAATCCTGTCTCGCAGGTCTACAGACAATTCTCTCGACCTCATGGCTTGCTTTTCACTCTGACATACACCGTCAACTGTGAGACCTTATATAGACAGGTGTGTGCCTTTCCTAATTATGACCAATGAATTCAATTAGGCACAGGTGGACTCCAATCAAGTTGTAGAAGCATCTCAAGGACCATTGAAAGAAGTAGGATGCAGGAGAGCTCAATTGCGAGTGTCATGACAAAGGGTCTGACATTTCAGTCTTTTATTTTTAATAAATTGACAAAACACTCCAAAAACCTGTTTTTGCTTTGTCATTGTGGAGTATTGTGTGTAGATTGATAAGAAAAAAACTGAATTGAATCCATTTTAAGATGAGTCTGAAACAAAATGTGGAAAACTTGAAAGGGTCTGAAAACGTTCCGTATGCACTGTAACATGTTCATTGTGACTGCCGAATTAAGACATAACTCATTCTTCGAGTGTCTGGCTATTCTTCCAGACGACAAAACATGCCAAGAACGCTGTCTCTTTTATCGACAAATTACACATGGGCGGATGTTTTAACAAGTAAAAGAAACAGTGTACTATAGATATGAAATTTGTGTTTCTGATTAAAGACACAGTTGATGGATGAGTACAGCTTTTAAGCTAGTGATTAAGGGTATTCTTTTGTTGTGTGTTGCAAGATGTCTTCTCTCTTTTAGGTGAGGATAAGTATTTTGTAACACAACCTTTATGTTCAACATCTGTGTGGATTTGACAAATCAACACAAAACTCTAATATGCACCTCTTCCTTCTCAAGTCAAGTCAACAATATTCCAGCTGTATGGATTCTGTCCTGCAGAACTTTCTTAATGCATGAATAGATGACTTGTTGGCAAACTCGATATCTAGATAGTCTGTCTCAAGTTGTTCATGGTGATTTCAGTAATAAGGGTGCTCCAAAGTAGTTCATTTCCATTGAACTCCATAGGAAAAGTAGCCAGGCTAGTGCAACGCCACAATGTGAAGCCTGCAGGTGGAAAGGTAAAGCTTTTGGGGTGAGGTAGCTAGCACTGAAAAAGTGCTATCATGATATTTTCAGACAGAAAACTTAATTAAGATAAAACAAAATTTACAGTTTTTCGGTGATCCTTTTGGCAATGAGTACCCACTTTTTTTTTTACATGGAAGGCCAAGGGCCAAACAGGTAAGGGGAGGGCCTGCACATAGTTTATAACTGACAAAGATGTTTTTGTTGTCTTTCTTCTCAACAAAATCAAAGTAATGGGATTACTTCCCGATGCTGAATGTATCCATCTTTGCGTGTGGCATGACATGTCCTTTATTTATGACACAAAATAAATCTGGGGATGTTGATTGGCTTATTACTGCTCGTTACTGAGGAAAGTAATAATATTACTGTGTACTGTAACCGCACTGGAATGAGCCTGTTTCTTCTTTTTCCTATGAAGTACAACTGCTGCGAGCCTTTCTTGGCATCCATGTTCTCTTCTTGCTGTACTTCTGCCACCCCAACCACAATCACATTCCAAAACAACCCAACTGACACAAATCTGTCCGTCAAACACTCTGTCCAGTTTCTAGTGGATCCATGTGGGCACCCACAAGACTTGCATCATCAACAAATTTGTAATGCAGAAATAGAATCATGCCTAAATCATTAGCCAGATATAATCATATTGCATTAAAAATAAACCAAGTATTGAATAACTTTACTTTCTTTTATAATATGGTTTAAAAATGTCTCCTGGATACCATGCTTCATTGATGCTATGTTGTAAATACCAAACTGTACTTTTTGACTATATATATATATGTATGATTAGGACTTTATTTGTAATGTTGAATGTATTTTTCCAACCTGCGCTGCCATCTTTAGATCATGAGGACCGCAATGGAAATAAGAGCCTGTTTTTGATGTGACATCTTCAAAGATATTTTTATGCTTAATGTGTCTTTTAAGCCATCAAATGAAAACAAAATCAAACAAATCAACACATCTACACTCATTCACAGTTAACAGCTGCATTTCGCACTTGCCATTGAAGTTGATGTTTTTTACATATGATAATTGTATTGTTGAGAAGTCAGCAGACCTTTAACAAATGGTGACACTTTCAACAATTCACTATTATTTTTATATAATTTGATGCCTGGATCGCAGAAAGAATTTCTGAACAAAAAAACGGAAGACAGAAAAGCAGAATTCAAATGGTTGTATTGGTGAGAGTGTTTTGGCCACTGGCTTTGCGAAGGAATGTTTTGGTCATTGGAACTGAGGGAATGCCCAGCTATAAAGATTTCTGCTTGTTAACTTGGACATTTGGGTACATAGGTCTTAAGTGAGCAGTAGAGTTGTGCGAGTTATAAGCACTCTCACACACAAGGCTATAAAACTGTCTCGATTTAACAGAATGATTAATGCCTCTCAGACTGCTGAGCGAAATATGAGGTCATCTGACTCCCCAATCCCAGTCAAAACATGTCCAATATGAGGGCAACCCACATCCTGCTGGAGTGCATAGGACGCTTTTGCCATTCTGCATCCCTCTTTCTATTTTGGCACACAAAATACCACTAAGATAAACAAGATCTGCATTTTTAGTGACTGAGATATAAAGGTCCTCATGAACCTATTTCTACACATAGAACAAAATATGAATATATATAATATGTCTAAGGGTAGCCATTATCAACACACAGTATATCAGGACTGTGTGGATGATTCACATTTTTCCAAACGGAGCCTCATCTGAGCATGGCCCAGTGGAACAGGGTGGCTGAGGAGGAGGGGAGGATTGGCACCTACAGGAAACGGTGACTTAACTAAGGGACTTAACAGCACCAAACTGATAAAAGGCACCCTAAACAGGATATTAAACAGCTAATAAACATTTAGAGGCATGTATGTTTCCCTTTAAATGCTTACCAGGCATCTTGAGGAAAGTGATTGTTTGAATTTCCACGGGCTGTTGAATGCATGCTGTCGACCACATTCGATGCAGTGACTCACGAGGAGGTGAGGTAATTACGTCATGTCCTTACGTTGGTAATTTGGGGTGGCATGGGGGACTCCAGAGTGGTGCACTTCAGACATAAACCATGTCTGACTTCAGCACCATAGATGCAGACACATTCCTGCACGAAATACAACAAATTCTACAAAATACTAAGCGTTGAAAATACTGAGTCTCAAAATTCTTATACTGAATGTGTCAGGTTCAAAGGGTAACGGTGCTATAAGCAAGATTGTAACTGTCCTTTAGGACAAAATGACCGTAATATATATCAGCAGGCATTGATATGGCTGTTGATCAATACCGATGACTCAACGATTACTTGGCCAGGTGCTGAGATTTCTGGCTTCCAAAACTCATTTTTGACTCCGTTCTCTATTTTAGAACAAAAGCTCCCCTCCCATTGGGCTTTCAGCTGCTCAACGATGGAGGACAGTGCTATGAGTGAATACATTTCAGCTATGAAGGTTGAAAAGTTTCAAGCCAAAAAAAGCAGTGCTATTATTCCAGTATTTTGCATGATGATATATTACCTCTTCTCTAGATGTTTCTGTTGGATCTCTTCTGTTAACTATTGTAAGTAACTATTGTGAAAATATAACTTTATTATTTGTGTTAATTATACTGTGCTTACCGATTCCTACTGGTTACCAGGTCAATATAAGTAATAGATTACTTCATGATAATATGGTGACCCAGTACAGTACATGCTAGCTGCTGTCAGAACCAGTTCAGTCTATTTCTATTTCTTTCAAGGCACAGGGAGGCAGTTTGGGGGCAGACAGGACATTAAAGGGGTATAAGGATTTCAACATAGCAGCAGCATCAGAAACAGATTTAACATTTACTCTTGGGGAAAAAATATGGCAATGCGTTCCAGTTGTGGGTTCTCACTTGTTAGTCCGTTGGCTGTAAATCTCTGTTTAACAGGGACCAGCTTGCATCTGGACTCCTGGATGTGTATATTGCAAGCCAAAGTAACAAAGGCCCCAAACCTGACCAAGATCTGGGTGGCTTCAAAATGATGATGACCGCTACCATTCCAAGTGGGTGTAGGGGAGCATTTCAAGCTTGCAGGATCATACTGGTGTGGAGTGCTACAGTGCCAAAAACAAAAAACCATTGTAGTGACACAGATAAATGGGCTGGTGGGTGGATCACTTACATCTCCATTGACTTATGTATGTCGAATGTACCTGTTGTGCCAGGGGCGGTAGAAAATAGAGCACAATCTTCCATTATATCTTTCATTACTTTCTGGACAATGGGGGCTGTGCCTTAAAATGATCATCATGAATCAGTTGTTGGTTTTTGGGGATTTTGTTGTGTTGTGCTAAGCGGTCATTGCTGTGTAGCCAGTTCTTAGTTACGAAAGTTAAAAGTAATGCACCGTAATTTCCTGTGATGTGGAATTTTCTACTGTGAGTGAAGTGAATGACCAAAACTTAACCCTAACCTTAAACAAAGTAGTTTGATTCGATTTTAGCTCATGCACAGTGATAGGCTATGCAGTTGTCCATGCATGTACAAATCAAGGGTGCATTACTTTTACTAAGATACATATGACCGTTGTTGTGAGAACACATTGTGCTGTGCTCATTCAGCGGCCCCAATGAGATTCTTCTAGAATTCTCCTACTTTTCCACTTCCTTTGTGTTACTTTTTCAAAATCCCAACATCCCAATCTCAAAACACAACGATGGAAAACTTTGTTGAAGAATTATGGCAACTGTGCAATTCATCCTGTGGGAAAAAAAAACTAGCGTAGAGTGACTGGTTAGCCATGTACGTTCCACCAATAAAACATTTCCCCCGACACTATTTTGGAAGGGTTGCTGCATCTTAAGTTAAGCCCTGGACGACTGTGACTGGGTTTCAGAAATACAAACAGCCCTTGGCATTTTTTCCTCTATGCCAGCATGATGGAGTTCTCTGCCAGAACTTTGTCCTGCCCTGGTACGGCGCTAAAACGGCGCTAAAAAAAGTGTGGAGAAAGGTCTGGCCCAAGTGAGACTATTTGGCTTGTGCTCAGTTGAATTGTTTCAGACTGCAGGGCATTCGTCTTGCTTTGTTATGGTATTGCTCTTAGTTCGCCGTGTTGTTGTGGCGGTAATTGTCATTTTTACAAAGGTGAATCAAATGAACCAATCCTGAATCCATTCAGTACAGCCAGAAGGAATCGAGAATCTGTCCTCCTACCACTAATAGAAATCAAACTTATTTCAATAATATAAGAGCACAGTTTCTTTTTCATATTCCCATACAAAACAGCAAGGAAACAAGCAAACAGTTTAATAGCAAATGCAAACTTTCTGACGTGGCGTCCAGTTTCTTCAAATAGACAACACAGTGAATCCAGCAACTGCATCTCAAAGTTGATCTCCTCTGAAAGTCCTAACACATTCAACTCTGCAGGTAATAGCAGAAAAATACCCTCACAACATGCCTCTTGGGAGCTTTAGAGCTACAGGAATAAGTCAAGAGAGAGATTGTCACAGCCTCTGAGAAGCTGGTGTCCAAGTTGGGGAACTGAGTGAGCTGCCCGTGAGGAATGCATTTTTCACAGCCATCCCGTGCACCAGGAGGGCTGGACTGGCTTTCAGGGGCTAATTGGAGTGGATCTGTGTATATGTAAAAATCCCACTATGGCTCCTCCACTGGGTTTGTTTGTCTCCTGGCAAGGGGGTAGGCCTTTAAAGCCCCTCTCCTCTGTGATGGCCGGCCTGGGAGAGACCACTAATGAGCACCATTTGGGCCCTTCATTTACAACACATGCTGGTTAATAGCCCACGACAATGGTTTTACTGCTGCCCAGGCCGCTCATGCTCATGAGGGTCTCTAATGGAAACACTATACATCCTCCCTAGATGACCGCTTCTGCCCCAATCTGCTATTTATAGGAAGTGACGGCAGCTGGGTTGCTGAGCTCAGTAAATGTCACTCTCAGAGCTTTTACTTGGCAGTGCCCCTTTGTGAAAACCAACAATATGACAGAACAGGACATGTTTTGGTGGAGACTGCGGTCCAATGTACCTCAATGGAGAGCAAGGCACTAACAGCATCAAGGCGAGGGGTTTGATTTCCAAAGGGGCCACCCATACTAAAGGAAAGTATGTGCTCTGGTACTGGAGGGTGTTTTGGATAAAAGCGTCCACCAAGTGGCATGTGAGACTGGTCTGTGTTTCTACCACACATTCAGTTGTGTGAGGATTAGGGTAGGGGCAGAAGTAAACCTCTTCTGCTCCTAGGGAAAATCTGCTCAGTGAAATGGCTTGTCTGGTGTTTTTTTGTTTTTGTTCTCACAACTTTGCCTTAACCACCTAGCCTAAACCTAATCACTCACATCTAGCTTTATTATGGATTCAATTAAATGAATCACACTGCTTGCTACACTCAAGAAACAACATAGGCCAGACTTATGCTACTATGCTCAGTGGCTGTGACCAATTTTTAGGTGCTCAAGATATGAGAATCTCAGTAGGAGCTGGGCTCTGTGTGTTCATCAGTTCTGGCAGAGTCTGTAGCTGCATCTGTGGGGATCCACACAAGGATTAGCCCCAAGGTGGAGTTGAGATTGGGAGCTCTATTTTCGTGAATCAACAGCGCACGTCGCGCCTGCAGCACAGTTGAGAACGGGTTGGGATTAGGAGGAATACATTCAATCGGTGTGGCGGGCCTGGCTTCAATCATGGTTTCAATCATGACCAAACAAATCCTGCCCTTGAAAAACAGTGTGCCACAGTGCTCTGACAATTTGGTGATGGAAGAGAGCAGTCCAGAGCGGTTCTACCACAAAAGCATCTCCCAAGAAGACAGTGATGTCCTTGTGCAGGAAGTGCAGGATCGCCACAAGCGAACATATAGCACCTTAAATAAGCCACCGAGGGCAGATGATGTTGAATTAGCTTCGGAGGAGAAAACACATTTGGTTAACATGTGCAAGCGCAAATCCCTGTTCTGATTCTGATTCTGATTCTGATTCTGATTCTGATTCTGATCCTCGACACCAGAATTGCACTGCACTGCTTGATCATTGCTGACACACCCCCTACTGCGCCTCTCCTCCCACTTTGGCACAGTCAAATTCACAGCAAGTCACCAAAATACCCAGCAAGTGCAGGCAAGAAAAAAACCTTGCCTGCCACTATTCAAAGCAAACAAAGTACCGCCATTTGCCGCAAAAGTAGAGCCTTGGAAGTGCGAACATTTGTATATTTACTGTTGCTCTTTGCCACTCCAATAATGCATACCCTCTGAATACCTGTGCACCAGTGCACTTATTGTAAAAAGTGCACTGACCAGTCACAGTAAACCAATCTGTAATCTGCAATACTGACACGTTCCACTTATGAAACATTAAAAATCAATTCATCAGTTTTGGAGGCTTTATGAGGATTCAAAACTAAACATTTGAATTAAAGTGCTAACCACTGTGAATGCAGGTGGATGCTAGCCTCAGCCCTAGCCTTTCTCTTCAGGGCTGCTGGATTACTTGCACATTAAAGCAAGAGCTAGCAAAATTGTGGCCAATAATGGACCTGGTGAAAATAGCAATAGAATAGACTAGTGGTTTCACTCAAGAATAGCAACCATGCTGAAACGAAATCACCCTCATAAAAGATTTAAGATTGATGATTAAGTTGATGTAGGTGATTTGACCATGAACGAATCATGTCTGTCATTTAGAATTAGTGGTGGATACATTTTGCTTATGTTGGTAAAGAAACCAACCGAAAACCAAACTGGATTCTATTTGCATCTCAGTTCTCAGACTAATTTCAAGCCAAAGAACCCAAAGAAACTTTTCTTTAATTCATATTTTCTGTTCTCTAAAGATCCTCCTCAAGTTTCTTGCTGTTCTAGCCATCTGTAGCCATTTCCAGTATGTATATGTTGATGTAGTCGAGGTAGATTTGAAATCAGACTAATACATATATAGCAATAAATTATTTCACACCCCGGAACTATGCTAATAAAAGGTTTGTTCCCCTCCGGACAAATTACTCAGCAGTACAAGACAGAAACTATTAGCGGAAGATATACAGAAATCTGTCAACATGGCAGAGGTAAGCTAATGATAGCTAAATCGGTTTGAACCGTATTAATCAAATGTCGGGTGTGTGTAATAGGGCGAGTAACAATTAACGCTAAATAAACTAGTTTGTAAGGATGTTTTCTGTCGGATTTCCGAGGGGAAAATAGAACGAAAGTTGGCTAGCGTTAACGTTAGCCTGTTAACTAGCTCTTAACCACATCTTTACTAACATTAGTGAGTGATACTGACGATACTTACTATCAACCAACCTAGACTATCGATTATGTTAGATGAGTGGTTATCATTTCAACGTGGAAGTAAAACGCTTATACAAGCTAGCTATGATAAGTAATACGTTTGCTAATTAGCTAGTCTGCTAACATTAGGGAAAGTGAACTGGGTCAACACATTCCCACTATGGAAATACAGTATGAACAAGTTATAAACCTTGTGGATGGATCATCTTTAGGTTTAACCCCTGTAATAATAATAATAATGATGGTGGTGAGGATAGTTCACAGTAGTTGTGTGTCGCTATGATCATCATCAAATAGGACAAACACTAGCACTTGGACTATAACTAACTACTTTAGATGCAACTCCGAACGAGGGAACGAAAATACCAAGTATATGACTATTTTAGATAGTGATCCACATAATCTCAGTTCCAATTCCAGTGTAGCTGAACATTCTTAGAGAAGGAGAGAGCAGTCATTATGATAAACAATGACAAGCTAAAGATTAAAAGCCTGTCGCTGATATGGTGTACACTGGAAGTCATAATCATTTAGAACAAGAGTTTGACTGCTCTAACTTTCAGTTGCAATGGGGAGAAACCATATCTTTAGCCCTGCAAGCTTCTCTTGGGTAGTAAAGATACAGCCTACAGGCTGCTGCAGAGTAAGGATTGTGTGTTCTCCTGGTTGCAATGGCTATTTTCCTCTTCAACAAAAACAAACAAACATTAAAAGTGTCCCTTAGTTAGGCTATAAAGGTAAAAGCCATTGCTAATATGGTAGGAACTAGACATGTGTTAACTTCATCGGTAAAAATGATGACCTAAAATATTCATCACTCAACAACCCTTGCATTGTGAAAGCTAAACACCATGGAATTCAAGCAACGACTTGATTTACGATTAAAATCGTAAATGAAACGTGGCAAAATGCACTGAGCCAGCTGGTTTACATTATATTGTATTTGGGTGGGTTTTTTGCTATTAGAGAAATGTAGACCAAATGCACAGCACAATATTTGAATCACCCTCTGCCTCATCTCAGCTCTTACTGCAAGAAACATTTAAGAATTGCTTCACTAGTGCACAGACATGACGTACTCCTGAGCTTTTTGCACCTTGCTGTGGCCAGTTTTTTTTTTTTTTATTCGCTGCTAAGTTCCAGGGATGATTTAAACTGTTATCCCCTGTTTTCACAGACTCACAGCTTGCAGGACATGAGGCAGCAGGCAGCCATTGCTGCCAAAGTCTTCATCCAGAGGGACTATACCAACGGCACTGTCTGCCAGTTCCAAACAAAGTTCCCCACTGAGCTGGAAACCAGGGTAAGATACATCACATCAATGTGTCATTCAAAATGTATGGGTATATAACTTGCGAGAGGTCGAATAACCATAGTCACGTTGTTTCCACTGCAGGAACCTGAACCTTTTTTGAGCAGGAACCTTTTTAGTTCCCCAAAAGAGTTCGAGGTCGCTTTTTCCCTGGATCTTTGTTGTTCTTGTTGTTCGAGACGTGTTTGATAAGATACAAATTGATTTTGCTACCGGTATTGAACAAGCACAGTTGGCAGTTGGCGGACTTGCCGATTTTTGCGTAGATTGTATTGACCAATCAGTCAATACAGTGTTCAGTACTGCAACTCTGCCCCAATGGTTCCTGGTCCCCCCAAAAGTACTACCTCACTTTTTTTGGGTCCAGGAACTATCCAAGATCCTATTTTGGGGCTAGTTCCCCCTGTGGGAAAGGTCAAATTTCCTGGAATTAAGTACCAATAGAGTTCTAAGTTCCTGGATAGTTCCTGTGGTGGAAAAACAACTATTGACTCATTAAATTGATTCATGGGTGACTTTGTGTGTGCAGGAGTTTCTTCTTTATCTTGTTGATTTGATATCAAGGCCACTCTTAGGCATCATAGTGCATCATGATGTACACGTTATTTTCATGGATTGCTCCGAATGTGGTAGAGGTGCACCGATAGTATCTGTAGTATTGGAGTCGGTGCTGATCCAGCTACCAAGTCCTACTCAAATCAGCAAATGAAGCTGTCCAGATACCAATACTTTAACAAGCTTCTCTTTGGTGCAATAACATACTTTTCCAGTAGGAGGAAAAATGTCTGCGGTGTGGTGATTCTTTAATCTCAGTGAAGCAGAGTGCCAGCTGTGGCCTGCTAGGATGTCTGGCAGTGTTGAGAGTGAAGGAGAGGTGAAGCAGCTCCCCTCATGCCAGCCAGAGATAGTCAGATTAATACTGGAAGTGAGGCAGTTCTGCCTTCAAAATAAATGCGCAACATTTGTCAGTGTCACTTTTGGAAAACAAAATAATTGTTGGTTTAAATATATGGTGTAAACAAGATGTGCTTTGTGTTACTCAAATCATTGAAACACGTTCATCATCGTGGATTTTATTTTTAACTTTTTTTCTGTCTGGTTTGTCACCTCCTGTTAACACCAAATTGTTCTGGAAGCACAGTGTTGCTGTAAGAAGAAGAACTGGTTGATGAATCAACTTTATTTGGCACTAACACACACACACACTGACCAGATACACGCACATCATCATGGGCACTTTGGCAGTGTTGGTGGGTTGTTTGTTGCTGTGGCACCAGTCATTTTCCATGCACCCTCTTGGTGCCGGGGATCGAACCAGCAACCCTCTGGTGATGGGTCGGTCTCTCTAACCGCTAGGCCAACCTGCCGCCCCTAAATCAGCGGCGTACTTTCCGGTACATGAATGCACCGCGCACCAACTTGAGCTGCTCACGCTTGTATGATTTCTACGGTACTGCCTGATGTACAAGCGCCCCCTGTATTTCCCTAATGCAGGGCTCTTAGTGGCCTAAAGAGCACATAACAGTCCAATGCAGTGTGCATTGCAAAACGCACTACACAGGAATGAACAAACAAACACATAGATGAATGAACAAACAAACACATAGAGCCCAGGTCTTATGGAGGTGCACCGAATACACTATGTATATTAGACTGGTTGTGATACTACAGCCTACACTAGAAACAAAACTGGGACCAAAATCAATGTGGACACAGAACCAAAATGAAAAAATACCAGCAGTTACTGCTGCTGAAAAGAAAATTAAGAGGAACCCTGCTGGACTTTGTCCTCATCTGAACTGCCACGGCTGAGAGCAGAAGCTCGTTTCAGAGCAGATTTCAGTAATGATCCAGAGAAAGAAGAGCAGGTCACTGAGACTGAACAGGCTCCCTGCCACATTAAAGAAAGTGCCAGCTGAACGGTTCAGAGTTCGCAGGACAAATAGCAGCAGTTCTGCAATGCACGCACCACATGAAAAGAGCAGCTTCACAGCACTTAACCACTTACTGGTAGTTAAATGGCACTTCCCTCTTGATTGGGTGGTCTCTGACTCCCTTGTTTTCCTGTAGGACATGATGTACACACACTGAATGGTTGGACAAATACAGAATGCTTTTCCTCTGCGAGGTGGTAACTATAGTTCCGGCCCCTATCATAAAAAATGCTTCTGTCTTTTCATTATTTGCTGTAAGCCCAGTCCGTCAAATATGCAGTGTACTGCCAAGCCGTTTAATGGGCTGCTCTTTATGGATGTCACTTTGTGAGGATGCTTGCAAATCTTAACACTGAAAAAAAAATCGACCTCATTTTCTCCAGCTTACATTTTACTTCGACATCTGATTTTGCCATGTAGCTTATCTTCCTCTGCAGGGGTCTTCATGTTGAAGCAGCAGATTCTTGCTGATGATTATCTGAGGCTGCAGATTTATTTTTGTTGGTAGCTCCTTTCTGTTTTAATGCTTTTGGAGAGTTAAGCCAAAGAACTGGGAAAGCGCTCAATGTTTTAAATGTATTTGGCAGCTAGTTTGCCAAACCAGCCAAGACCGTTGAATGAATTGATAACTATCACGTTTTCTTTACCTGTTTCTACTATTTTCCTTATTTATATTTACAGACATATTGTGGGCCCATGGTTCTGTCCTGAGGTCATACTACATTAAGTGATTGTTAAAGTCAAGAGAAGATTGTCTTCAACACTCAATCTGTAAGCCTTTGGAGTTTGCACTCTCATCTAGCTAGCAGCAACATTTTTGGAATGCAGAAACGGCTGTGTCAGATGTAATGGAAAGATGCGCTGGCAGAGAAATGTGGTTTGAATCGCAGCCTCCGAATTGGAAAATTAGAAGGAGAACAAAGGCTCTCGACAGCGGGCACCAAACACGCCTAAGACCACTGATCTGTTGGAGCTTGTTGTTGCATTCCTCAGGCACATGGGAGCAGAACATTGGAGGGTTTTCAGAGACCCAGGAGGCCCCCGGCTGGCTCCTCGTCTGGTCTGCAGGCTCCTCCTTTTCCCCCTGCCCCTCAGTATCGCTGGGAGATCAGCGAGTCCACTCTGGAGACTAGTGCGGAGACTAGTGCTGACACCCCAGTCTAAACAGCCTCTGAGTCCAGCAGTCCTGCTCCCTCAGCCTACCTTCCAAGGATCTGGGCTGGGCCTTGATTTTAGGAATGCTTGAGAAAGACTGGTTTGATTGTAAGCCAGCCCTGACTATACTTATGTGGTATGGGAGGTTGGGGTTGCATCGATTGTCAGAGCCATGAAGCATTTCTCCTATCTGTGTTCATAAACCTGTCTGCAGGTTTGATAGGAACCGGTGAGATCGGGTTTGGTTTATAGGTGAGAAGAGTAATTAAATAAGGAGAAACTGTTGTCAAGGTTCCCTCCTGGATAGTGTGCGTCCTGCTGGGTATTAAGTGAAAACATTCACCGAGCATACGGCCAAGGCATCCTAATAATTTCAGGACATGTTGCCAATGCAGAAAAGCAGCCCAACATTCCCCTAAGTCCGAAGTCCGAGAAATTTCACCCACTCATTTCTCTGTAGATGGCGAGAAGAGAGGAAAGCAATCTGGCAGTACAGTGTTTCCATTTGATCTTCCAAATGGGAACAGACAGCACTTACTTACAAGTTACTGTCCTGATTGCTCCAAAACGTCAACTTGGCTCTGTGCTTTATCCAATACAGACCGCTCCTCATCTTGACCTTTTGAGCTTCCATTGTGATTGTGTGCATTTCAGATTGACAAACAGCAGTTTGAGGAGACGGTGCGGACACTGAACAACCTGTATGCTGAGGCCGAAAAGCTGGGCGGCCAGTCTTACCTGGAGGGCTGTCTGGCCTGCCTCACGGCGTACACCATCTTCCTGTGTATGGAGACTCACTATGAGAAGGTGGGAGATTTGGAGTTGTATATATCTGTAATCTCACTCTCACACACACACACACACACACACACTCCCAGAAAATGAATGCACCATCTTGGATTGACTCGTGCACATAGACCTATCAATACATAGTCTATACATAGTCTATATTGTAGATGATTGAAGTGGGTTAGTACTGTAAGAAGTTACGTTGCTGCTGTGTAACCATGTAGCTTGGCTGCAATTCAACACTTTGATGACCTCCTATAAAATCTTACAAATTTATGATTTATATACATCTAAAACCTTTGGCAAGCCCCTTTTGGCCCAGTCCATACGGAATGTGAATGAGTCAATATGTCAGCGGTCTTTTCCTGTCTTTTAATGGACAGGGGTGATCCGGGATGAAAAGCCTTTGCCTTGGTTTGGGTTTTATGAGTTCTCACAAAGTCATACAATTTGAATTGACTGGTTGTTACCAAACTAAAAATGTAGTTTGCTGTTCAGCTACTCAGCTCACAAATGCCGTGGGTTAGCCAGTTGTTTACAGAGGCTGTCTACTAGCCAGCTAAAGGTTTGCTAGTTAGATCCCAGGTACCAACAGTGTCAAGGGCACCTAACCCTTATACTGTATATTATTTTTGTTCCAACTTGTGTCAGGTATTGGGAATTACCAAGCATTGGTTGGAACACAACAGAAAAGGCAATTATTTGCTGCATGTTAGTGTGAGTTTTATTTGCCCATTCTAAGCATCTGTTTTCAGCTACCTGGAGCACCAGGTGGGTGGGGTTTTGCCACATCAGCAGTCAGATAGTAAAGTTGTAATCTCAAGATTCTTCTTTTCACCTGCCACTCAAACAGTGTGCCCAGTACTGTGGCGTCTTTTTCCTTGGATTTTCTTGGCGAAGTTTGAGTTTCTGTAGGTGGCGCTCTTTTCTTTGTTTGTTCAGCTGTTCAAATGGAAATGGAAGAGCAGGAGAGACATTGTACAGTGGACTCCAAGAGTAGGAGTCCAGTACCAAGAACTCTATTGTGCCAAATCTAATAAAAGGTTTTAGTAAGAGTAAAGAGTTCAACCAAGGGATTGGTATCCATGGGAAATATGACAATATTTGAAAATGTGATTCTTGTGCACTTTCAGGTTTTGAAGAAGATTGCAAAGTACATTCAGGAACAGAACGACAAGATCTACGCCCCACGAGGCCTGCTGCTCACCGATCCCATCGAGAGAGGCCTGCGAGTCGTATCCTCCTCTGTGTCTGTTGTAGCCAGGAAAACCTTTTGTTGGGAAAATCAGGGCATTTGGATAGAGGTGGAATTTTCCGAGGCCTTCACTCTTCAGCCTTTTCAAAACTGTTTGGCTTGTAACTGCTAACAATTACAAGGATGCTTTTATCTGACTCTCTTATCCAGAGCAACTTACAATGAGTGCGACTGTAGAATAAGATGAAATTCTTGGATCCCCAACATTACAAGCAACCACTAGTGAGGAGGTCAAGGGTCAGAACCACGGTGCCTTGACACTAAATGGAACAAATATTCCTGTGTCCTTAGAATGATCAAATATGATGGAAAAGTGTGAGGTCAAGAAATTAGAGCTGAGGAGGTAAAGGAAGATATAGGAGACAGGGTTGTGATTCCAAGAGTTACTGCAACAAAACATGTGATGGCATGACTGATGATGGTGTGGATCATTAGTCACATCTAACTCCATATTGATGCATTAAAGATTCAGCGCAATGATTTCAATTCAGTCAGGAAAAGCTTGCACTGGAGTAATGTCATTTTTTTTTCGGTTTTTGATAGTAGTAATAATAATCTTATTTGCCTGCTTTATCACCCCGTTCCCTATCCTATGCTCAGCCATTTTTCAGTAGGTTAAGGCGATGTGGCCCCATCGACATGCTTAGCACCACCTAGCTAGACCCGTTAGCTAACCAGGGTACCGAGTATTAATCCCTTGCCTCTCAGTTTGTGACTTCCTGGTCCATTTAAAAAGCAGTGCCAGTCCTTTCTAGTTATACAAGCAACCAGCTGACTAGTATGTATACTGTCAACCAATCAAGAGCTTTCATGAAAATCTGGGTAGATGTGATGCCATTTACACTGGGAAGTAGATTGGATTTCTAAAACCGTTTTGATTCTGTTGACCAGTTTCGCTGGTCAACACTACACTAATATTTTGGGTAACTTTACATTAACATGCCCTTTGTGAAATAATAACGTGAGAT
>OOFE01026954.1:11914-24368 GCA_900323365.1 Monocentris japonica | reverse complement strand
CGCTGTTTGGGCGCAAAGGCTTATGGGACGACTGATGTTCAAGCTACATTGTTATTTTAGAGATGTTAATGTTCATGTTTTGACTGTTGTGGTAAATTAGGTGAGTTTCAGTGTTTATGTGGCCAATACAGTGTTCCATTAAGTTAAGGTCTAAATAACAAGATGGCCACCATTACCGAGACCCCCCTCTGGATTAATGACCACTGGCCGGTGTTCATATTATTTGAGATTAGTACAGTTGCTAACAATTAATTGTTATTGGGATCTTGAAGTAAATGAGATGAAAAATTTAAAAATTAACTACAATTACTTCTTCCTGACACTTATATCAGTGTGAGCCTGCTACAATAGTGTCAATTTGGAAGTGAGAGTAAACTGTTACTGTGGTGTTATGGGTGGTGTATGTAATGTAGGTGGTGACTCAACTCCTACCCAACTGTCATTCAAGATCAGATTGAATCTTAGTAATTTTTTTGCCTGTAAAAGAGTTGAAAAATTCTGCCCAGTTTTGCTTGTTTCAGGAATTTTCCAGATGCAAAGTCTATCTTGAAAAAAGATTTTGTCATTCTTGTTTGTGATATATTGCATACATCACTATACTGTCATTCATTCATCATACTGCATATACTGTATTTTCATACTTTTTATTTGTTTTTCTTTGTCTTCTGCATATGAGATACAAATTCATACATTTCCTCCTTTTTCAATCAGATAGTTTTACTAATTTGTTGTGGTGTTGTACCACCAAAAAGGTACGTCACTCCAAGAAAGTGATCCAAGAAAAGTTTTAGAGCAAACCAATTTGAATTACCTCACCACATTGACAGATTTCTTTGCTTGTTCTAAGGAAAATACGACTCAATACCACATTAAAATAACTTGTTAAGCTAGCTAAAGGCTAGTATGTTGGAAAAAATGTTTTGTTAAACTGGTAATCTGTTTTTTTTGTTTGTAATTTAGTCTCCATCTTTGTCTCTCAGCCTTATCGCTGTGGTGTTTCTGCACTGCAGTTCCCAGAGAGCACCTGTCAATCAGTCTGTCCAGTACTGTGACGTCTTTCTCCTTGGATTTTCTGTTGATGGAGTTTGAGTTTCTGTAGGTGGCACTCTTTTCTTTTTCTGTTCGTTGCTCATGCTAACTACCCAGTTCTTCTTCTGTTTATTCCAAACAAACCAGAAAACATCAAACGCATCACTTCCTGTATCCAGAGGGTTTTTCCCAGGAAAGACCTACCAGACACCGGGTGTTGAGAACAGCAAATGTAAAAGTTTTCATGAACTGACTAGAGGTTGGATCACTGTTGTGTTATATCACTCGGTGATACAGAGCAACAAAATGGACATTTATTGATGAAAATTTCTGTGGATGTTTAAATTTGAATTTAGCCACCGCTGTTTTGACTGGGGAATGCTGGTGATGCATTATGTTTTTCCTTTTGCTGGCATTTTTATTTTCCCCTGAATGTATAACAAGTGCTACTTCTTGACACTTTAAACTACGTGCCTACAGTTCAGCTATGCAGCAATCCCTTTAAAGAAAATATCTCATCCCTCAAATCAATAGCCATTTCTGTGTGAGTCAATGTCCCTGGAGATTAGTCAAAATAATGTCCTGTCTGTCCTATAAAACACACCGCTTGAGTTGGGGTGTGTGTGTGTGTGAGTGATAAGATGGTGTATTTGTCCTCTGTTGGGTTATTAAATTAACAGCTGTATCCAACATCATAAAGACTGATCACAGGAAGTCATGCTTCTGTGAGGCACACGTGTGCGCACACACACAAACATACAAATACACATATCTGCATCACACATTGCAGATCAATCCATCATAGTAGTGTCTCATTTTACTGCATGGACTGACTGCAGCAGTGAACAGCCGCCACTATATTATTTTGTTCCTGGGAAGAATTCCTTGGAAAATTAAAAATTGGACATGGAGAACAAGGAGGGAAGGAGCGAGTTTACAAAAGGTGGAGAAGTCTGTTAACCTCTGTGATTTTTTTTGTGTGAAATCGGAACGGATGCAAAAAGTTGTTTTAATTCAAACTTTTTATGTCATAATATCATATTTTGAGAATGAAGTTGAACATGAATCCTACAGTTTGTGATTTTGTAAATCTGTATTCTTTATCATAATGCTCTGAAAATGGACATGCAATCAGTTCTGACAACTGAACCAATTCTGACTTCATTTGAAGCATAAATCGTGAATCGACTAGAACGATTCAGCTCGCTGTGTTCACTGTCAGGGTGGACGGCTTCATTAAAACTGCTGGCTGATATTTACCTTTGGGTGCCATTCTTCTGTTCGCTCGCAATGCTTTTTTATAGGAGCCGGTGTGAGGTGGTACCCCCTTTTATAATGTGAAGGTGTGGCAGTGTAGCAGCAACAACCTGGTGTCAGTGTTGAGACTGTGGATGCAGAATTGATGGGGGTCTGCAGATTTGTGTTTTCTAGAGAGAGAGAGAGAGCGAGAGAGAGAGAGAAAGAGAGAGAGAGACATGAAAGCTTCATAAAGGATGTTGAAAGAATGAGATGCAGATGATGCCTTGCCGTTGGAATAACGCAACCTTCCATGACAATACACACAGAGGCACACACATATGAAGAAACACACACACACACACAGAGAAACCTCATCTCTCACCTTCACGCTGATTTAAACTTAAGCAGCTAGCAGAGACAAAAGCTGTTACTTCAGCTTTACTGATCAATAGGAAGAGTGTGTGCGTGTGTGTGAGTGTGTGTGTGTTTGCATTATTCAGTTGAATAGATCCATAAGAAAATTGCTTTTTCATCTTACCAGTTTCAATGCATCTCTGGCTACAGATACGACGCAATCTCCATACAGAGAGGGCACAAGTGCAGCAGCATGAGAATAGAATAGAATAGAATAGAATCTGCAGGAAGGCACTTTTCTTTCTTTACCCTGCTGTCCTTCTCTCCCAGCACTTCTACTGCCATGTGCATCCATGTTCTCGCCTCTTCTCTCTGTCCAAGTGGTCATCTACCTCCTCAAACCACCATATCTACCCTTACATATTTCTGTCTATCACCCCAGGCTTCCTTGCCTCCGGGCCGTCGTCAAGGGAGCATAAATGAATCCGTCAGTCAGCAGCCCAGGAAGCAGAGTTCATCTCAGATTATGTTTCCCTCCGAGTTCTGCATTTCTTCGCTCCAACTGAGGCATACAGTAGATTGTATCCCTGCTGCACACAACTTCAGCTGTGACACTTTGTGACCGTCTTTGTGTCTTCATTTGAATTAGGGCTGCAGCTAATGAAGTTTCTGATCAGTCTGTCAATTGTTTTAGCAATTAATTGATTGATCTAAATCACTTATTTGCAATGCAGAAAACAGCCCAAATAAGATTCTGTATTATGGTTACGTCTGACTACATTTATGTTACGTTAAAGTTTATAGCCACTTGTAGTGGCTGAGAGCTGATTGTATTGTATGTATTATTAATGTATTAAATTATATTAAAGCTCACAGCGATGATCAAGGCAGCTAAGAATTTGCTTTGTACCTGTCGTTTGATTCAGCCGCCTCAGCGGTGTATCTAATAACAATCACATCATCAATGCAGCCATTATTCAAAGCAATAGCTTGCATCACCTGGCTATATAATAACAGCACAGTGAGCAAAGCGCTAGTACAAGAGCATATTATTGGCTTTCTGCATACAATATTTGTATACTTTGGACGCTTTTTTTTGTGCGATGTTCATATGTACGTCCGGGGTTTTTGTCCGGCTGCAGCCATGTTCAAAACAAAATGATGCATCATGAAACTGTCCATGACACAAAATGTCACAGCTCTAATATGAATTCCTGTCACTGTAACCCATCATGCCCCTGTTCACACTGTTGTCCTCTACTGCAGGTCTACTTGACAATTTCCTGGAAGAGCTTGGCACCCCCTTATCAGTACATTTCCTGAAGATGCAACACCCCTCACTCTCTCCCGGGCAACTTCAACCTTCCCGCAAGGACTTTAATTCTATTACGGCCACCTATCGTCGGTGGCATCGCTCCCTCTCTGCATCTCTACCTACTCATAAAGCTGGCAGCAGAGTTTTCTTGGTCCGCTCCAGAGCCCACTGCAATAGTTAGTATGTTATAGGTGTTTCACAGCCACAACTTTAAACAAGTGGTTTTAAAGAGCACTTTGCTTTACACAGGGTTTTTAAAAGTCATGTAGCAGCAACAGCCACAACCAGCACTTCATGCAAGGGTCTTTTTAGTGCTGTTACCTAAAAAAAAGACGCAAAGTCAGTGGACGCAGGCCCAACGCAACACTGAATGAGGTGGAATTTGAACCCAAGAAAATCAAAATGGGTTTGGACATTTTCTTCAAAGCATCAAAGATGTTTTTGCTGCCGGATATTCAGCTTGTATAAGAATCACAGCTTTTCTGCGAATGAATGTTGGATGTACGGAGGATAATTAGGATAGAAAAGGATAGAGGAGGTGAAGCAAGGGTAGTATCAGACTTTGACACCTGCACAAAACTGCATATTCAAAGCATTTCATCAAATGTAGCAACATGCATTGCTAAAATTTGACTGATGCAGTGGATTATGTTTCTGTTTACAAATACAGTAATAAAACAAGATTTGGACCTGCAAGGTTTCTGCAGCACACTGACGGAATGCTTGAAGTCAAAGCTTGAGAAAAAAAAAAAGAGTGTAGGATGAAGGGAGGATAAAAGCGAGAGGAGACGGAAGGAAGAGGACTGGGGCCAGATTTTTGCTATCAGCGCACAGCTAGAAAGTCTTATCCCCCCTCTCTACATGTGGGCTATTTTTACCTTTCCCCTTAATCCCTCACTCTTTGATGAGAGGAGGATGGATTCAAGATTTTTTTAATCTTTTTTTTACAGGGTGACAGAAAGAAGGAAAACCACTTGTTAGGAAACTCCAACCTCATTACCGCAGACTTTACTCATATGGAAATGCACATACACACCTACACACACACACACACACACACACATCAAGTGCATGGACTCACAAACGTACAATATGCATGAACAGACAAAAAATGCAAACACACACCCCTACACTTGTAGTGCAAATTAATGATTGATTTTGTGGCTCATGATGAAAGAGTGTCTGTCTGGTTGTCTGTAAAGGAATTAATAATGTGTGTGCGTGTGTGTGCTCTTGTGCAAGCGAGGTAGAGTTAGCACGTAATTGCGTGCATATCACTGTATTTTTATTTGAATGTGTATGTATGTGTTCATGTATTGGCATCTGAGTGTCATGAATGTGTGTGTATACATGTATATGTGTGTGTGTGTGCACAAAATATGCACAAATATGTGTGTGTGTGTGTGTGTGTGTGTATGTGTGTGTGTCTGATCAAGCTGGGTAGAGTTAGCACTAAACTTGGTCCTGTCTGTCATAGAGGCTAATCACAGTTTAATAGAACTAGGAATAGAAAGAGACACACATGCATGCAGTAACACACACATTCTGCACACACACACACACACACACACGGTACATTACGAATTACAATTTCTCTTGCTTTAGATGGGGCAAAGCACAAGGGAAATAATCGACTCGCTCCTTTAATCTGCATAGTCCAAATCAGTAATCTGTAGTCCAATTCCTGAGAGCTGTAACTGGCCAACAATGACAGCGGAGCACTTACAGATTTAGTTTAAGCGGAATAGACAAGATTTGCAGAGTTTACATTTGCTAAGAGTTTGATGTTTTAAGTCGAGTTCGGGGGGGGTGAGGATGTCAGAGAGCTGCTGGAGGAAAGGAGTCCAAGAGACTTAAGAGACTTAAAGAACAGTAGAAGTAATAACATTAGGGGATTTCTACACACTTAGATCTGTGCAAGTGGATCTATGTGCCCTGATTAAAGGCAACTAGACAGAACAGATGAAACTTTGATGGACCTCTGTGTGCAGCGATCCCCTCGTGTTGTTAGCTGACTTGTCTGTAGTGGAATTTCTGATTGTAATCCTAAAATTTGAACACAAGTTTTTTTTTTTTGGTTTGGGCACATCTTTTTGGCACTGCGCGGTCAATGCCGAGGTGTTTCTGCATTGCTCAATTGATCAATAAAGTACACGGTTGAAGAACTACATCTACACATTTGTCATGCAGCCCAGCTTTGACAGATTTTCATGAAATTCGGCATGCATACTAAAGATTTCAACATGTTTCATAATGATACTTTGAATCCACCTTGAGTTTTAAGTCATTATGCAATTATCATGTCATAGGCAATGCAACCAAATGTGGCGTTGATAGGGCAAAAAATTAAAAAGACAGGAAAAAATGAACGAATCCAATATGGTACTTTGGGGGTCCTTGAGGCAAATTTGTAGAGCAAGGATAGCTGGATATCTGTGCCACGTTTTGAGTTAATGGGACTTACAACATCGGAGTTATGGCCTTTCAAAGCTTGAAGATTTGGTCTTTAATTATAATGCCGCTATCATTTATTGTTAAGCATTTACACACCATTAACTGTGATTCTGCCAAATTTCATGTCTGTCATGTACCATCTCATGGCGAGAGAGAGAGAGAATGAGAGAGGCTGAAAAAGATAGAGAAAAAAGAGGAGAAGATTGACAGGCTGAAAATGACAAAAGAACGTGTGAGAGATTGAGATTTCACTCTTTTTTTTGCCTTTATTTGACAATACACAGTGGAGAGAGACAGGAAGGATTGGGGGAGATGACATGCAACAAAGGTCCTAGGTCGGACTTAAACCCAGGACATCGCAGGTACAACTGAGCCACTCGTATGCCCCTGAGATTTCACATTTCATCGAGATGAAAAATAGATAAAAAGGAAGAAATATTGCAGATGATTTTCAGGCACCATAATGAGATGTGTGGGTTGAGGTTTAGAGAGTAATTTTAGGGACATTGTGTCCTCAGAGCAGTCAGTTACCTTGGCCTACTCTTAGAAAAGAAACAGTTTCAGGAATTCCCAGTTCAGCAAATACCTCATAGCATAGTAGTCCCATCTTCTAATCCAGCTGTCTGTGTGTTTTGCTTGCTTGATCATGGCTATTTTTCTAACCTCATTGATTACCTTTAAAGCAACGCATGAGCAAAAGCCTTAGGTGTTAACACTACTGATTGCTCCAAGGCGAGACCGTAAACTAAAGGTTATTGTGCTTTTGCAGTTCAGGACCCATCTGTTTTGGAATAAAGTGCCTGAAGACATTCGGCAGGCACTTCAGACTCTTCTCTTTTTAAAAAAATCCCATCCAGCAAACATTTTGACGTTGATACGTTGATACATTGATACATTTTTGATGTTGGTGCGAAGGCCTGCACCAACATTGAAACCTGTACAAATACAGTGCCAACAAGAAAGTCGTTCGTAGCTGCGACCTGCATCATTTTTTGAAATCGGGACCTAAATATCTTTATGATATCAGTTCAAAATAGTTTCCAAAGCTGTTTTAATAAGAAGTTTTACCTTGACATAATATATTTTGTGCTTATCTGGATTGACGTTAAACTTGGCCACTTCCTGTCACCATTTGTGCAATGCTTTGATTTTGACATTTGTTAAAATTTGTTATTATTCATTCATTCATCCATTCATTCATTTATTTATTGATATAGTCCTTGGAGTATATTTTAAAATTCTTTTTTCAGATCCCCATCAGCTGACACCCCAGTGTCCGCTAGTCTTCCACAAAAAAAAAGAAAGACAGACAGTACAACATGATAAACATGATAAAATTACTATTACACTGAATTTGGAGAAATGTGACGTTTGAGACATCCCATACAGTATAAGCAATCTGCCATTGATAAACATGAGGACAAGATTAGCTCAAATGGCGAGCCATGTACAGTAATTGCCATTCCTTATGCTTTTTGAATGTGTATTTATATTATTTTGTTGAATGTATATTTCTTTTTTTAAATTAAGATATTAATTCTGTAATATGATCTGATCAAATAGCATATGATAATAATAAGTATGTGTAGTAGTGGTAGTTTTTGTTGTATTATTATTAGTAGTAGTAGTGATATTAGAAGTAGCAATTGTATTTCTTCCCTCCTCACTCTTCCATCTTTCTTTCATTCACTCAGAAGTAGAGTGCAGCCTAGATACCGATAGAGAGAGGTGTGTGACAGAGAGAGGAAGCAAGAGAGACAAAAAAAGAAAGCAAAACGAGTCAGAGGCAATTATGATATGCTAAATTGAATTGTGTGTGCATGTAGGTGAGTGAGGAAAGTGTTGACACTTATCCTTTCAATTTGGCCCCAAAACTAATTCCATACATCAACACCACGCTCTTCTCCGCTCACTTCCTTCAAAAGAGGGAGTTTAGCCTCTTCAAATACCCACTTCTGCTGTAATGAAGAGAGAGAGAGAGAGAGAGAGAGAGAGAGGGTTGGGGTAGAGTTTAAGCACATCTCTGTCCGTCTGTATCACACAGAGCAGTAGAAAATCAGAGAGAAAATGTCACTTTGCAAACTACAGAAAACAGTTTGTTCTGACTGAGCAATATGGCTGGCATTGAGCTGAGCACCACAACCTCATGACAATGCATTGTAACCAAATATCATCTATGTTTTAGAACTGATAATATCATAACTGCCGGATAATGTAATAACTTGTCAAAATGAAAGAAATCGGTTGAATATGTATATAGTAGTAGTACTTCTATCTATTCCCTTCAAATGATGGCCTTTTGGTCTTCTCTTAGCCTTCCAAAATCCACTTGTCATTACATTATCTGGCAATTTATTTCATTTTTGACACATTTAGAGTGACATTTTTATTACATTTTGACAAGTACTTAATTATCCGGCAGCTATCCAGCAGTCTGTAAAAGTGGGCTTTAACCCTCACCACACTCCCCTCCTCCTATTTCGCCCCAGACTGATATGAAATACACTAGACAGCTAGATATGACACTGTAAATTAACATTAACTAAATCTGCTTCATGCATAACACCGTTGCCATAGGATTGATCTGGTTCAGCCCTGAAACAAAGTTGTTTTTCTCATAAACTACTCATCAAAAAAACATAAATATTAGCTATGGTTAGTAACAATATGTTTTCAACAGGAGATGAGGTCCACTACATCCCCTGTTGGAACCACGAAGCACGTCAAAAACCTGCAAAACACCAAAGACATGAAGGGATTTGAGATCACAACTTTGAAACTTCAGAAGTCAAGTCAGTCAAGCATCAGACACTTAACTGTACTATCAAATTGATTCACGGTGCTTGAGAAAATAATTGTTTTTTTGTCGTTTTTCTTTGGTTTATTGAGTAGTTTCTAATTAAAAAAAAATATTTTGAACTTGAACATCATTATGAATTTTCAAACAACCTTTTCACACATTTTTTGTTGAACTCCCACAATCCTTCATTGTATTCAACAAGACAAGATGGTCATCTGATCTGGTTGCCTGTCCCAACTGCACCCTCCCCCCATTTATGGGCCTGCCTTGCCTCCTGCCAGATTTCAGCTGGCAGTGCCGATACTGATGAGAGCAGTCAGTCTTTGACTAACTAGTTCAACAGTATGGTTAACAGTGGATCACCAATCTAATCACTGATGGTCCCACAGCAACTCTTCACTGCTAGTCAGTGCTGACAGCCGTTGAGTTTTCCCTCCATAGAATGTCCGATGTCAAACGACACTCTCTCACCTAGAATTGAGTGATGCTCGCTCGTGCGGTGTTACAGTCTCTATTGTGTGTAAGCTTTGAAACCACAGTGGCTAATCTAAGTGTACAGCAAGTGAGACCATTATTCGTTACATAGCAATGGTATCAATCTTGAGTACCTCCATTATTACATTGTTAGAGATGTAATAAAACAATTGAAATTGATTCATTGCGTTGCTATTTTAGATTTTTTATATATAAAAATTGTTGTAGAAAACAGCAGTGCCAATATCTAATGGTATAGCATGATCTTGAGTGTATTATTGCTTAAATGTAAAACTCAACATAATATAATATAATCTAATATAGTACATTATTTTGCTACGTGATCTTAACTGACGCTGTTTTCTCTGTTCCCTCTCTCTCCTACAAAGAAAGAAAAATTGGGGAAAAAAACAATTTTCAGCATAATAAAAAGCCATGTATGTCCTCGGTGATGGCAGGTTGTCTCTAACATGTATTTAGGTATATGCAGCTGATTCATAGACTTTTGTTGGATACAGAAGACTGCAACATATAGAAAATGACAGAGAGCAATGGAGAGAGAACCTAAAAATGTTTTAGATCACAGTTGGTGTGCGGGGTGGTTTGATGAGAGGAAGAGAGCGAATGAAAGACAGAGATCAACAAAAGCAACAGAAAGCGACAAAAACTGACTCAAGTCTTTGTTTCAAAGCATCGTTTCCCCCAGAGGGTGAATTTCTATTCAAATGAAACCCTTGTTGACATCAAAAACATTGCAACAGCTTTTTTGTGCCAGATAGTATGTCTGCATTCATTTTCCTTCTCAAAGAGTAGAATTCATTCCCAAATGAAACGCAGCAAAAGGGTATGATAGTCCTTCATCTATCTACTGTGTGTATAGATTGATTGGTCTGTCTTTGTACACTTCATTCATACAACTGGCATTCTGGGCAAAAATGAAATCTATATATCATCTAAAAGTGCTTGATGAGATCTAATAAGAAGTATATTTCTTCATAAATGTGTATTTATGTGATTATCATTATCAAATGATCTTTAGAACAGCTGACTAAAGTTAGTTTCACTTTTTTGTTTTGGCTTTCATGTAAAGTTTGGCAAAAACCTACTAATGCCCCTCGATATGTGGAGCACTCCGATTTTACTGGTATTAATAGAGACCAGTCAGAACATGTATACACCTTAAATTTGCACTAAGGCAAGATTTGTATGTAAAAATCCACCCATGTCATCAGCCTCAATCACAGTGTGAGGCTGCAGAGAAGAGAAGGGTGTCTCATCCCCACTACTTGAGACGCAATTAGAGACGCTATTTGTCCGAGTGCTATTTGTCCGAGTTCTGGTCTCTGGTATGGTCACTGGCAGGAAATCTTCTCGGTGCACAGGAAGTGAAAAATCAAAACGAAAGAGCAAAATACAAATCTGCTTCCTATTAATTCCTATTAATGTCATTTAATTCACTGATGTTATGTTGCATTACATACATGCGTTACTTATTCAGTGTATTCAGTGACATCATGCTGTTTTGTCAGTTTTTCTGTCATTTCTGTCTGAATGCTCATTAGTAACTAGGCTTTTGTCTTAATAGAAGTCTTGGGTTTTATTAAGGCAGGACCATGACGGCAAGTGATGTTCCTACTTTAAATTATTTAGAGTAAATGTGGAAAAGTGGATGATGATTTGTCTGAAACCTGATATAAGGCCATCTCGGTGCCTGTTATTCTCTCCTGCAAGGTCAAACTATGACAAAAATGAGAAAGCAGGCCTCTCGCTCCATAGGAACTCCTTTCCGAAGGGTGTCCTGGTGGTTGAGCACCAGGACACCCTTGCACTGCACTGCAACGCTGTGAGTCCCAACTCTGCTGAAATGTTAGTTTCCTATCCTTCTGTATACTATTTAATGAAGTGGGGATGACCCATAAATAGCTTTAGAACAATATTTCTCCCTGGTTGAATGAGCCTTTACAGGTTTAATGTAAAATCCTTCATGCCGTGAGTTTGTTCAGCGAGAGGGCAAGTGTGTGTATGAATTCCATCTGAATTAGGTCCACGACACCTTCAGGAGACTCAACGGTACATGACAGTCACATGCAGATCAATCCTCCCCGGTTGAAATTGTCAGTTCTGTTCAATCTTGGTGAGAATTTGCAATCTCACTGGGATACAGAGTTGCTAAGCCCTGCTGTCACCAGGCCAACAAACATCTACTGGCATGACACGACAGCTATCGAAGCAAAGCAAGCCCACAGCAATCTGTTCTCATCCAGTTCACTCTTTTGGACCAAAAGTGATTTAGTCTGGGTATTTGACTTTATGCTTTTGCCTCGAATCGATTTGGATGGATCTGAACTCTAAAATAGGAAATTTCTGGTGTGGTTAAACGCTTTGGGTTTCTGGTCTTAACAAATTACATGAAAGACCTAGTGTTACAAAGGCAATCCTCTTTGCTAGGTACTCCATTGCTGATTGCTTATATTGTGTGTATGCACCCCTCTGTGCAAGTTGAAATGGATAAATATGGTATGTGTGTTTGTGTCTGTGTGTACATTTGTGTTTTTGCATCTGCATTTGTGCAGATTTCTATACATGTGTATGTGCATGTGTGTGTGTGTGTGTGTGTGTGTGTGCATGTGCATGGATGCTAGTTGTCTGTGCTGGATGTGTGTGTGTGATTCTGCACTGACATACAATGATGAAATCCACCTTGGTCCTTCTGAAACAGCCAAACTCCTCCTACATACTCTGTTGCCAGCCAGCATTTTTTGTTACACCGTGTGTGTGTGTGTGTGTGT
>OOFE01026935.1:15046-32700 GCA_900323365.1 Monocentris japonica | reverse complement strand
AGTGTGGTGAGGAACGATAACCGGGGACTCACTCGTAAGTCTTGACCAGCTGGTAGAGCCCCAGCAGACTGCCGTACCAGCTGCCACTGTTCTGGGACTGCAGGTACATGCCGATCTTGTCCACTATGGCGGTCCAGCGGCCGGGGAAGTCGTGCTTGATGATGGCTCTCAGACACATCGTCAGCTGGGCCCTGGGAAGGGAAGCATATGTGGTCGTGAACTTCATTATTCCCGCCATGGCCCTGATGTAAAACTCTTTTCCATAACAAAGTCTGAGCGTTTCCATGACGTAAAACTTTTACTCCTTCCTGGTTTGTTAATGTTGCTTTTCTAAAGGGGTGAACAGTCTGGTTGGTCTTGCCGTGGAGAAAAAAATCCAGAGTGTTGGCTGCTTGTATTGCATGTTGGTGATCTAGGAATTGTCTGTTGCAGCGAGGAGGGAGAGGGCCAGAGCCACAGTGCCCTGATAATACTCCTGTAACCATTAAATATCATATAAGATACAACTGTGTCGTGGATATTTATAGAGCAGCTTCAGGATTGCCACAAAGTGATTTATAGCAAACAAGAGAAAATACAAAGATATCATAAAAAGAGTTGGAGTGAGCGGATATGGAAGCAATACCAGGGCAGTCTGCAGAAAGAAGTAAACGAATGACAGGCTCCAGTCGGTGCTGACTGAATGGACGGTGTGCATGTGGTCAGTGTGGAGGCGTGGTCTTGTTACCGTATGGACTCTGGACACTGGATGATGCCCTCCACAATGTGGTCTCTGATCTGCTGCCGGTCGTTCTCGTGGATGTTGAAGGGAAACACCACCTCGCCCAGAGAGGGCTCCCTGTCCTGCCAGTACTGGCTCACCATGTTCTTCAGGTAGATGGCCGCTGGAAACAAACAACATGGATCAACATGTCACTGACGTCCAATGAAAAGCTAAATATTTTAACTTGAGTGTGATCCAAATTTTTAAAATCATCTGTCAGCAGAGAGATGCAAAACGAACATGAGTCTTGTTTTTTGCTTAGCCCTGGAGAGGAAGCCAGGCTTTTTCATATTGTATCCCGAACCGGAGTGTCTTTCTCTCACCTGCCTGGCGAACAGGGAACTCCACCTGCTCCGACACAATGATCTGGAGGAGGGTGGGGGCGAAGTTGATGATCTTGTAGGACTGAAACACAACAGAGCAGACTCAGTGGTTATTAATACGTAATACTTTTCAATCAGAGCGAAAAGTTTTTCTCTGACTGGTTTAATCACAGAGGCCAGAAGAGAGATGAGAAAGAAGGGAATACATTCTACAACAGTATTCCCACAGTATTCCCAGTATTTACTGTTCAAAATGTTTCACTCTGGGTTTTGAAGTTCTTTATTGATCCCTAAGGGCGAAATTGTCACATTCACTTTGCATCCTTTCCAGATTCGCGTAGCAACCCTTCTAAGTATCACAGGACAGCTGGGATCGACTGATCCCAATTTTAGTGCAATGGGAGTGTATAGTGTCGTTATCGCCACCACCTACGGCACAGACAGTCGTATAAATCTGCAGTAAGTCATACCTAACGACAAAAATCTTCTCAGATGGTGTTGTTTCGGGTAAAATCTTTTCAAATGGGGGCCTGTGGATCTATTTAGGGATCCATGACATGAAAAGGTTTGGGATGCCGTGCACTTTGAACTTGCTGATTGATGGCTGTCAACCCCAAATCCTTTTGTTCTTCGGTGCAACAGCCTGAGCCTGTACGAGGGGAACATTTCGCCAAACTGTCGATCACAGGCCCTTAGAAACTTCCAAATCAAGGCTGAAGAATCACTAGGCCAAAGCCGTGATCTACCCCCCGGAACACGGCCTAACCTGATCCATACACACGGGCATCATTTTGGGCCAAATGGGTACATGATGCCCTGAACAAAAAAGCAACAAACTACTTTTGTGCACCCACCTGATTGAGTTCATTCTCCGCCGCTATCCTTAGGTTGGGATCAATCGTCCCTTTCAGAGCTTGGATTATCCGATTGGGATCCATATGTGTTCAATTACACGGTTACTTCTGTGTTTCTCACAGCCACATACATGTACTGCCCTAAATTCAGCCAAGCGTTATAGATCTGCATATACTGTGGCCCGACCAATGCCAAGCTAGCCAGAACAAAAAAATACGACTTCCGGTCATTGCTTTCAAAATAAAACCCTCTTTGATGAACATGCCTGCGTTGCAACGGTCTTTAGAGTAAGCTCGATGCTTATATTCAAAATCGCCGTATTTCCGGGTCATATTCTGGCTGGCTTGATGCAGCTTGGTGGCCCTGCCCGTTTTACCGGCAACTAGCGGTCGGTGGACGTAAAGCAAAGTAAACAGACGATTTACGGTTTCTCTTCTTCGTCTCGATCATGATATAGTTGGTATTTTGCTGCCACCCTCAGTGCTGGAGTGTTCATTGCTAAAAAATAAAAATATATACCGTATATGAGGAATAATTTTTTTTGTGGCTTCAACTACTCACCGAAAAACATGTTCCTCTACAACGTAATGCCAATTTTATGTTGATATCCCATCCAGAACAGTCTACAAGTCAGCCTGACACCATTCGGCACTTTATTTGACGTCTATTCATGCCCATATACAAATAAATTTTATTAGATTGAAAACATGTTTTGCATTTACCCTTTACCCTGTTCAGGATAAGAGCAAAAAAAAAACAAAGGCAGAGTCATAGCTTTTAGCACTGGAGATGAAAAACGTGCAGCCCCAGTGCCTAAATTATTACATTGTTTCCCTGAATCCATCCTGCTATAGAGAATACTTAACAAATAAATGTCCCAGTCCAACAGTAAGGCATCCATCTAAGTGTAAAGCACCACTTGGAAGAAAAAGACACCAAAAATTCACTGCTCATCTCTTTTATTTAGGCACATCAAGGGACCACTTCGATCTCTTCCACAGTAGTCCGTTAGTGCAACAATTTGGCCTTAAGTGTTTGACACCATACCCATCACCAAGTACACAATATTTCCTTCCTCAACTTCACATACAGGCGAGACTGAATGCAGTTTAGGAGTTCAGCATCAAGCAAAAGGCTGAAGTTGTTTGCAATTCATCCCATAAATAAGCCATTCATTCAATTCATTAGCCAGTCGATAAATCTGGTCAGTCATCAAAAGCCATTCAGAAAACAAGGCACAAATTCATAACATTGCATCAGAGGTCTTACTGGAATGCGTGACCTGTGGGCTTAAACACACGTATATACTACAGTACGATTTACAGCAAGATGGACGCATCATCGAGGCCCAGTAGTTTCACAGTCACAAGGAGTCACCTCATCACCACCATTATGAACCACACATTCATGGGGAAATAAGTACATTGGTGTAGATGTCAAGTATTCACAATTCAGTCACAATGCCCATTTTAAATTTAGAGAACGGCTGCAACAGCTTGAAAAACGAGCCATAGTATTTGGCCATTAACACAGCCCATGTTATGGGAAAAGCGAACTGGCATGCAGCCTGACCACATGTTACTGAAATGTCACAGTTTATCACCGTTTAGTGCAAAGCAATAGTCCACACATCGGCAGAAGTGGGCTGCCTGGCTGGACAGTGGTTCAGTCCTGGTAGAGCAGAAAGCCGGAGAAGGTGCTGTACTTCCAGGTGCTGCCATAGATGGCGCCGCGGTGCAGCCGAAGCCACACCTGGTCGCCCTGGTAGAGAGGCAGGATGGCGTGGTTACTGGCCGTCTCGTGGTCCGGGGCCCCATCGTTAGCATACGCCGACACCATCACCTCCTCGTTGCGCATCAGGTTGATGTAGAGCGGCACGTTGACGGCGAGCTTGAGGATGTGGAAGATGAAGACGTAGGTTCCGTTGACAGGGCAGGTGAAGCGGCCGATGTGGGTGTCGTACATTTCACCCAGGTTGCTATGCAGCTGGTCGAACACGATGGGCTGGTCAAGGTTGCCCGGGGCGAAGTTGGCAGTGCGAGAGGCAGTGAAGGCCACTCGCAGGGGGTGGGACAGAGGGTAGAGTTGCATGGGCAGCAGGGTGGTGTGGTGGTGTCCGTGGGGCGTGACTGGGACCTCCAGGGTGGAGAGGGAGTCTCCATGACCGGAGTCAACAACAGTGAAGGCTCCCTCTCGGTCTGGGCTACTCACCTGGGACGAGTCACTCCAGCCTGTTGCAGAGTCGGGAAAGAACCGTTAGGGGAAGAAATGAGGTGCGACATTGCTGGAAGCAGTAAGTGACGAGTCATTTGGTGCTTCTGTGGTGGACAACAGGTCTAAAACCTGTAGTTTACTGACGAGTATACCAACACTATTGAGGCTGTTCGGAGATAAAATTGATAGCAATTCCATGTTTTGAGTGCTACTGTTCCTACCACTGGAGTTGTTGTGTCTTCCTCCTCCAGTGCCTCCTCCACGTCTGTAGCTGTGCTGGTATCCAGAGTCCTGGGAGAAAATACCACAGAGGAAATATAAAACACACAGGTAGGCCAAGCAACAAGACCCTGTTAGTTTTTTTAGTAGTAGTAGCTTAGCTGGTATATTGATTTCTTAGGATGTTTTCTTTTAAAAGACTATTTTCAGGACTTTTTTGCCTTAATTTGATAGCTAGTAGAGAGAGACAGGAATGATTGGGTGAGAGAGAAGGGATGACATAGGTCCTGGGCCGGATTCAAACCTATTACGGTTCTGCATGAATGCTCATCCTGTACTATGGCATAAAGCATTGCAAATCTAATCCAGTGTAAATGTGAAATTAAATTGTCACAGTATTTCCCATGTCCCAGTAGCAGTTAGACTGTTCACTAGGTGTGAGTTCACTTACCCTAGCAGCATACAGGAGAGGGCCACAGTCCCTGAGATGAGTCTGGGGGATAAAGGGTCCTCCTGGGGAGTGGAGACCGCAGTATTAAGCTTCAAATCCACCTGAGCAATAGATTAATTTCAACCGGACTTACAGGTGCCATGCTGCGCTAAGCTTTAGCAGAGATGTGAAGGGAAAGCCCTACAACATCTGCTCCTGGACATGAACAGATATTGAGCTAAGGAGAAGATTAAATATAGGAGTGGAGAAAGACTGAGAGGAGGAAAGGGAAGCGGAGGATAGATACCTCGATGCCAACCAGAAGAGCGAAAGGAGTGTGCCAGTCCCTTGCCGCCACGTGCCATACCTCTCACAGATCCTCTGGTGTAGTATGATTGGCCGTATCGACCCGCGCTTCCACCTGATTGGCCAGGGGACAGGAAGATCTGCCCACCATTACCCACCGTACAATCCGACTGGTAGCCTGTTAAGAGACAGCACAGCACAAAATGCATCTCTGGCAGCTAACAGTGACCACTTCAACTCATGGTGGACAAAAACTGAACATACCTGGCTGTGCTTCGTCCTCTGGGGGAGCAAACTCTGGTGGCGTTTGGGTACTGGCCGTGCTGTACCTGACCTCAGAGAAAACCGTTCCGTCCGGTTTGTACTTCAAGTCCCCATTCTGCGGCAAGGCGGCGTTCACCTTGAAAACCTACAGCAAAAAGAAAGCACGGACGCCAGAGTAGCTCACAGAAACGGTTTCTAAGCCACCGAGAGCCAAACACACTCCAACCAAACTATACAAGTGAGAATGACCCGAGTAGTTTTGGCATGACTTACTGAATGAATGTTTGGAAACTGTGTGGAGGTAAGAGATCGTCTGGTGGGGGGCGTAGAGAACACTTGTCCCTGAGGAGGGGTGGAGGTGCAAGACGCCACGCCATTACAGGGGGACTGCTTCCCTGACTCAGTCACTGGGGTCTGGGGGACACCGGAGAGATGTTTAAGAGGACACAGGGACATTACGTTGACTTGTTATAGACTACAGCATCATCTGCACAAGCTGTAAATGAGATTAACGGACCAGAGACGGGCAAAGAAAGTAAATTCATAAAAAAAAAAAAAGGGAAGTTTCCTAAATGCTATATCCTTTGAGAAATAAAATCATGACCCCGTCTACAACTTACACTAGGCAACTTTGCACATTGGCAGCTCCAAATGGCAGCAAGCGGTAACCATTTAAAAAGAGTTCAATACCCAGAAGTCATGTGACGTCAGTAAAGTGCACGAGGCGTGCTCATGTTTACCAACCCGCCAGTTGACACTTCTGGATACCAAAGTGTCGAGATGGGCATTAGATCTAACGCTGGTGAGTCTAGCTACCTTTGGACAGAGTGCTTGCTTGCTGTTTAAGAGACCGTTTGTATTTTGAGATTTCAATTTGTCACTTCCTGTGGGCAGAGAAGAGTCCCAACACCAGAATTTAGTTTGGGGAAATGGGACCAATGACACTTCTGATGCAGCTCCACTTAGTGATTTAGGCTGATGTGCATTAGATAAAAACACCTAGAGTAGCTTTAAAAGTACCTACATTTTTTTAAACTTCAGTGCCATCAATCATGTACCAACAGGTATCACACCTCTTTAGATGGAGTAGCTGTATCAGAAACCTGACAAACGGTACATCCACAACAGTACAAGTCATACATCTCCAGACATGGCTGGGGCAGGGAGGCAAGCTCCATTACCCGAGGACGGCTCTTCTCCTCCAGGCCAACAGAGATGGCCGACTCCCTGCGGTACAGCGGAGGTGAGGGGAACGCATCGCTGTCCGGCAACTGCAGCGGCTCCTGCAGAGACAAAACGTCAAGAACCACCACTTGCAGCGAAATGGCAGCTAGAAAAGGGGGTTGGATGCATGTGTTGCATCTCACAGCAAGTGTGCTGATTATTACATGAGGTAGGTCTTCTGCAGTGATTTCCAGGTCACAGGTCTCCAGAGACTGATCCCCATTGGTCAAACTGGCTTTGCGCTCCATAAGCCTGGTGGGTAGTGGGGTAGACTAGACAGGGGACGAAGGATGAAGTAATGACACGTCTAGGTCGTTGCCAGTCAAAGTTGCCACTGAATGTTCGACTTATCGCAGACAGAACAGCTTACATGCATTGCTTTGGGAAGGACATCAACTGGGCTTCTCATCAATTCTCTCTGAGCTGTTGAGCGGGGAAAATGTGTAAACGTTTCATTCCAACATCAGAAGTCCACCATTTGAAGAGAAATCAGCAGCTACTGTACTTTTATGAATGTAAAGCACATGAACGAGTCATCTTCAGACCTTTACAAAATGGTTACGAGAATCACCTGGTTTGAAAATAGTCACGTTCATATTACATTTTGGAATGAAAGCCTTCAAATTTACCAAACAGACTAGATGCAATGACACACGCTAGTGATGTCATATCCACATGTTGCAAGTTACCAAGTGGAGAAGGAGATACAGATGCTCGTCTACCCAGTCTGGGATGACCGTTAGTGGGGGAGCTTTCACCATCCAGAAGAGAGTCCTGAAGAAAACAGCATGCTTGCAAACATGTTTTTTTTTTTTTTTTTTTTTTTTTAAACATTCAAAAGCCCACATCAGCAGACCAGATTGAAATACTTGGTTTCATCTTGCACTGAAGTGAAAATATTTGCTAATAACAGCTTCACCTGCATGAAACTGAAGGAGCCATGGATCTTTGTCATCAGATCCTCGAGATGCTGCTTCCTCAGGATGGGGTCTTTGGGCAAGGCAGATGGGGAGTTGAAAACCTCAACAGGCATATCCATGTGAATCGCCTGGCAGAAATTGGAAGAGGATATTTTCTTGGTCACTGAACATCTACAGAGATGTCTACGGTTAAGGATAGCAGTAGTTCTCTACTCACAGATTTGGCATTTGGCACTCCTTTGGCCTTCCTCTCTTTTCTCTGGGGAAAAGGAATAACAGGATATTCATTATTTGAATTGTGGAGATCATTTCTCAACGATCATGTCCTGTACAATGGTCTTCGTCTTGCCAAGCAGGCCACTGTTCCTTTCTACCAGATGATACACAAGCTGAGGAGCCCCTGAAGTTCAGACTCCTGTGCCGATGAGGAAGGAACCAGTTTTCTTATTTAGAGCCTCCCATCATCAAACAGTGGCCAGAAATGTCTCGCTGACAGCTTCACACTGATTGGCCCAGGGAGCTACTACAATTACAGGTTTGCTGTACGCAAACCAAATTTCCCTTATAGAACAATGTTTGAATGGAATTGGAGGTGGAAAGGAAAACTAAATGGCCAACACAAGATGTCCCAGAAGGTTTTGACAGTAGCTCACCTGTTTGGTATTGGCAGATTGTTTCTTGTTGGCGACTGGGACTTTGAGGATGAGGGTAGCCGCTCCTCTCCATGGTTTGTGGACTGCAGGTTGAGGGGAGGCAGGCCTCTCTGTGAACTCCATATCCCAACAGTCAGGAGGCTCCCGCTCCTTCACAGCCTGGAAGTCCTCCTTCCAGTTCTGAGTGGGAGGAGCCTCCCTGTCAGTCAGGTAGAGTCTGTTGAAAAACTGCCATATCACCAACAGAGTGATCCAGTGGATCCTGGCAAAATGCTCACAACGCCATGCGTAACACTCAATAAGTCTTCTTCCAAATGTACACTTGTTCTTACCTCCTTTTGGGGAACTTCATTTGTTTTTGACTTTGATAAGGCTGACAGGAGCAGAAATGGAACAAAAATATTAATCTGCAATTGACAGACTAGACATCCAGTACTTTTAGTAGTAAATTAAATAGTAGCAGGGTTTTCAATGCCTACTTCTTAGGGGACCAACTCTAGTGATTCATATGACTACCTATAGGAATATTGGGATGCAATCTTTCCATTGTATAAGGTATATCAGAATAGGTTCAAACTGCATTTTTGGTTTCTAAATGTCTGCAATCATCCCATTCCTATACCCAACTGTTCATCCTTACTCCTGTGGCTGGTTGAGGTCAGTAACGCCTCTGGAGTCTTGCTTGGCGGAGGTGGAAGACGACTGAAGTACTTACAATCCAACAGCCTGGTGAGCTCCTCTTTCATGAGCTTAACTGAAAAGACGAAAGTGAAACTAATTAACCGCAAGAGATCGTCCGGTCTGCGAACACGTCGTTTCAGCTGACAGAGCCCGGGCGTCTACATACACTTTTCATACTCACATGTAGAGCCGGCCACTGGCTTGTCTTTTCCCTCCAGCAGGTCCAAGTAGACCAGAGCAGCACGTTCCATCTGCTCCTCTAAACTACAACACACACCGAGGTAGTGAGCAGAAAGGGAGTCTCATACACACACTAGGGTCACCGCAGTCTTGAAAAGGTGTATTAAGTAATCTGTGACCTCAACTGGTAGGAAGTGTGCAACATTGACTTTTTGGTAAATTGGCCCATTGGTTCTCACACACTCACACACACACACACACTAAGAGGTCTATTTTCTTATGTTAGATAATGTTAGTTGTCTACAGGCACTAAAGAGATATCAAATTCTAAATCAACACTACGAAAGCAACATTTTTTGTTTTAAATGTCTCCGCCCTCGACTCAAGACCCTCTTCTGTACGGACAGATACTGAAAGTGTATTTCATTACTCTATAATGTACGATATGCTAGCATGCGCACAGGACAGGGATATCTACACAAGAGACACAAGAGATGATTTTGGTGATGATCAAAAGGTAAGTTGATCATCAATGACATTGGTCATTTTGTGCTGCATGTCAGTAAAACCTTACTTATTTCTCCTTGGAATAGACAGTAGACAAGCTGCCACTGTTGGTCCATTCAAACAATAAACAGAGAAATAGACACAGAAAAAGACAAAAATAAAAGACACAGGGAGTTAAAAGAGACAGAAACCTCAATCTGTTATCCCTCTTGACTCCCAGCAGAGCGGCGAGCTGGATGAGGTTGTGCAGCTGCTGGGCTGGGATGTGGGGCGCCTGGTTGTGTCCAGCCAGCAGGTCCTTCCTGACATGCTCCTGCTGCAGGCTGTGGAGGAGGTGCTGGACCTGGAGCACAGTGCTCAGCCTCCTCCTCTCCACCTCTACCTTCGCCACCTGCTCCCTCTTCACCGCCTTCTTCTGGGCCCTCAGCAGCTGCAGAGGTAGGACGGTTGATGTACCACTTCAAAAGATGTGTACCCAAAACACTGTTGAACTCCATCGCAACTGGGAGATAATGATGTACCTCGCAGAAGATCACTTACAACCTTGTCTCATTACAGGATGTAAGTACATGTAAGTGTCTGAAGTACGTAGAAAAGCAGTAGATACCAACTTTGCACTAGCACTATTGCACCACCATTCTGACTCTACCCAAGACAAAGAAGCACAGCAGAAGAATCAAAGTGAATGAGAGTCACATAGATCACCAAAAGACTCTTACATTCTGTGTCAAACTGTCCAGGGTTTTGTGCAGCTCCCGTGCAAACGCCAGGTTATGGAGCACCTCCTCATATTTAGCCGCAGCCTCCTGGGGAACATACAGACAAACTTGAGTGAGCCACGCAAAAAGCACAAAGATAGACCGCCCAACCCCATGACATTTATATGATTATCCATTTGTTCTTACCATCTGATCCTTGTTTAGCATCTCACCCCGTTTCAACCTCTTCTTGTAGTCTTCCAGTTTTAGCTGGTGGCACAAACACAATCCATTTTGCAAGACATGGGACAAAATCTACGTGCCCTCATGTATCCAGCTTTTAAACCAGTCATTCATTCTACCTTGCGACAGTCCTACCTTCTTTTTCTCCAAGTTGCGGATCTTGTGTTTGAGGCAGATAAGACCATCCTCTATGTAGGTCTCGTAGCCGTAGTAGGCGGTGGACATCTCCAGGGTGAGCTGGAGCTGACTCAGCCCACCAGGGGAACCCATCTTGGGGCTGCCTGTCATTGGGTTCTCCTGTCTTTCCCTCCCCTGCTCTGAGAGCTCAGGCGGGGGAGAGACATCCAGGGTAGGCGAAGGAGACAGCTGCACCATGTTGAGATACTCACTGGAAGGGACACGTTCAGGTCATTTAAAAAAAAAAAAAAAAAAAAAAAGCAAATCATCAAAGTCATGTTTATGTCACGCAACAGAGAAAGATGCTGTTTAGGCGAAACCAAGCAAGTGCTTCAATAGAGCTGGACTCACACAGCTTGGGCATTCGCCAGCCCCGTGACACTGCATTTATAGCAGCCACTGAACAGTGCGCTTTCTCTGGATGAATCACGAAACCGACAGACGCAGAAAGCACCACTTCATAACACGAACAAACAAACAGTGAGGGCAAGAAGCGCTTTTTGGATAGTCTCCCATGCATTAGATTATCCTTTGGTGCATTTTGAGCATCGTGTCCGTAATTTATAGTTTAACCTAAAGTCGGGTTTATTATTTGCAGGATAGATAGTTATCTATAATGCTCAATTAAAGCTTTGAAACAGGATTAATTGTGTTGCAATTTGAGTCCCGATGTCATGCAGTGGATTACGATTCCACCCCAACTATGCTGCAAACATCCAAGGACGAGGAAGTCACATATTGGAGCAGAACCGCAGTTTTTTTTTTTGCCCCGCACTTTATTATTTTCAAATTTCATGACTATATATGTTAGCATTTTATGGAAAAACAAACGCCACGCCAAGAAAACAACTGACCACAAACCTCGTGTCTTTGGCTTGTGTGTGTTAAATCCTCACAGGAGAGGCGCTTCACATCCAAAACCCCCAAAACTGACCCCTTTCCAACCCGACGTAACGTGATGTTGAATTTGCAGAGGCCAAGCCGGTGCCAACTCATACCTTTATATACCCTTCTAGTCAGAGACATGCTTCACGGGGGGGGGCAAAAAAAAATCCATCGTGACAACATCCGGTTGTGGTACCTGTCACGGTGCGCAAATGAAAAATCACTATAATACTCCTCTTATATTCCTATAAGGACTTAATGTTTGTCTCTGGTTATCAATAGTGACTTTATAGTGACCTTATGGTATTTTTATCTCCTGTTGTATCACTGTAATATTCCAATAGAGACCTAAAGTAGTGAGTATATGGTGACTAGTATATTTATCACCTGTGGTATCACTATAATGCTCCTATAATATTCTTATAGGGACTTTTGTATGTGGTATGTGGGAGATATTTTGAAATGTTGAAGAAGCAGTGTAAGCATAACTTAAGATGAGGAAAACACCTAAGCTTTGTACCAAAGCTACAAACTCACCAAGGCTACAAACTCATGTATGCTCAAGGTGTGCCCATTCTGATAAAGGCATATGTTTCTTTTAGTACCTGAGCCAACTCCAGTAAATATCGAGGTCGAGAACTGAGGGTTTTGAGAACTGAGGGTTTCTCTCCCCATTGCATGTATGCTGTGCCAATAGCTGGGGCATGATGACACCATTAGATTTGGTGGGCCAAGCAAATCCTGGGGGATTGCCAGGCGATAGGAAATAATGATGTACAAAACAGAAAAGTAGAAGGTGAGGAGGAAAGCAGTAGGGGGAGTTTGAAGATGACCCCCCAAAGGAGAGATTAATGAAATACATACATATGGAGGCTTTATGATTCAGCCTCAGTTGCTCCATGGACCAGCTTGGATTATTGTACTTTGTTGATTATTACAGTAAACCTAAAATCATATTGAACTCTATTGGTTTTGTCTGAATTATTTACTAAGTGTTGAACAAGTGACAACTTAGAGGAAGCAGTGTGGACGGAGACTGGAGGACTTCTGGCCCAGCCGAAGGTTTTCCCCCACAATATCACAGGTAGGGCCTTAGTTATTGTCCCATCCCTATCCCCAGTCGGTTTAACGGTGGAACTCTTTGTATTTGACATTTGATATCTCTGGAAGACTATTATTTGTAGCAGACAAATAGGGTTAACTTGTATCAAAGTTTGTGAGATCTAGCACAAAGTATCACTGAGTTATAGATGCTGAAAACAAAAGTGTTACAACCATCCCTGGTCTCCCCTAAGAAAAAAAATATCATGAACGCTCGTGGAAACATTCTTCGGTACACTTCAAGGTCGAATCTAATCGCACGCACGTTTCGTGAATCAGGCCCGTTGAGTTTCCAGATGTCCCTTTAAAAACTGGGGATTGCCTTTTACGTATTGAAGTGATCGTCAGCTGGTGGGAAGGTTGAATCTACAGGGGCTCCGGGTTGCCGAGCACTGCATGGAGACCGGAGAAAGGAGCTGTAACAACTGTAAAGCGAGTAGTGATGTCGAAGCTAGCACATTCCCATGTAATATTTTACTTAAATCGTCATTATTTGTAAACTTTGGTGATCTCAGTCTAACCGAAATAATAGCTGACACTCCGAGGTGTCCGTTCAAAATCTGATAAATAGAAATAGCCATAGAAATAGACTCAGTAGAACGACCACTTGATGGATCAAGGTAATCTATTTTGGTCCAGTTCAAGGTGGCTGCCACAGAATTTTGACATTGTAGTCATGGAAATGAGAGGCACAGAAAGTTGAAAAGTTCAACATGGCCGCCATCAGAATGAGATGCTAAATGATGCCATAGCAATACACGATATTCCTTGAGTCTCCTGCACTGAACCGATGCTGATATCCATGACAACACTATCAGACGTTCTGTGGCAGCCATCTTGAGGTCTGTACCAGTCAAAATCCCACCCAAGAGATTGATCCACTGATTTGATTAGGTGCGGCCATTCCAGTAATCCCACTTCTATGGGCATCGCCGTTTGACCGTTATTTCTGTGCTACTTCAACGCATCAGACTTGTTTGACAACGGGAAAAAGTGTGTAATGCCATGTCAGTAATGGTTGGTGTTGATCAACTCAACAGCTAGCAAGCTAACTTGTGTGGGTGAGTGAGTGAATAAGCGAGTGCGGATTTCAAACTACTCATCTGCGGAAATGGGGCGACTCAAGTGCCAAGGTAAAGTTAGATCCAGTCGGGATAGTGGACTACCTTGCAACAGAGATACACCCCTGAAGACAGGACTGATCAGAGGAAGAGGCAGTAAGGAAACACACACACACACGTACCCCTATAAACCCACAAATTCAAAAGCACTGGTGTTGGGTTGAAAGTAAGCAGGTCTGATGAAAGATGATGGGGTACACTACAGCTTTAGGTTTGAATGCTGCGCTTAGATACCCTTTCATACAGTGATGTACTGTGGAAAGTGGAGTTGGTGATCATCATAAGACAACCATCAATATAAAGAAAAATCAATTATATTTTCAGAGAAGCATTATTTCCCCCCATTAAAAGACTCTGACCTTATATAACTTACATCAGTTTTATATCACTTGCTGTAATGCACCTAAAAAGGTGGGTGACCGCTATTCTGCAAATATAAAGGTGAGCATAGTTCGTTTAGGAAGGTTTGTCCTCCATTTCATCTCTGACTTTATACCTTTCAGAGTACAGGAGACTTCTGCCGAAGAACCACTTTGAACCATTGCCAGAGGAACCTCTGCTTGATGAGACAAACGCCCCTACTGCCAAGCCAAGCATCCAGCTGTGTGTGAGTCTTCAGATTAGGAGTTATTTCTGATATTCTGGTCAAAACTTTATTATCCATTTGGATAATCAGCTCAGATATCACTAGTAATGTCAGGGTGAGGGGTTTGATTTCCATTGGGGCCACCCATGCTGAAATTATCCACTAATGTATACCTGGCATATTGCTGTTGTCATGTGAAAACCTTGCAACTGCAAATTTGGTTTTAATTTCAGTTGCTCCTCTATGAGTTGAGGAAATTCTACAACCCCTTGGTGCTGATGAAACCCTGTCAAAACCCACTGGATGAACTCCAAAAAGCATGGCAGTCAAGTTAAAAGCATGTCTGTTTTTCTTTCCTGAAGTTCCTGAAAAGTTGATATTTTGGAGATGCAAGGTTTTCAGCAACAATATGTTATGTTACTTCAAGTTGCTATGAATCCTGATGATATAAATCCATAGTATAGATTACAGAAAATATTTTTAATTTGTGATTGCGGAGTTCATTATTTACCAACCTGATTTACCTTTCTCTCCTTCACTCTTCTCTTATATTCAAACACATAGACCAATAGAAAACCCATCCAGTACAAGAAGGTGGTACGCTTCAGCAGCCCTGTATTTACTGAAAGCCTGAGAGAGAAAAACATCTCAGCCACCACACCAACGAATCAGAATGCTGGTGTCCAAGTCCTAATGTTCAACCCGGCCTATGAGATGACCCCTGACCCAGGGGCATTTAAAGGTGGTGAGCTGCCTCTTAAAGACGAGGCACAGTACCAGACAGGGAGTCTGGAAAGGATTGCAACTACTGGCATGGAGCGAACCACGTCATTCAGCTCTGACGATGGCGAGGAAGACTGTTACTCCTCTGCCTCCACAACCTCCAGCAGCCTGCCCTCCCCTGAGGTCTTCTGCCGAGAAGACAACTACGGTGTGTGTTGTGTGCCCACCACAAGATCACAAAGTTATTTTATTTTCTCTTTTCTCTTCTCCCTCTCTTCTTTCATCTTCTCTCCTCTCATCTCCTCTCTTCTATCCTTTGCAGTGGAGTCATTGACTTTCCCCATTGAGGAGGAGTTGCTGGATCTCCATGTGAAGAACTCCACCTTGCTGGATGTGAGCCATGCTGAGAACATCCACATGCACCAGCCCCCCAACCTCTCTGCCATCATGGGTAATAGTATGAGACCATCCTACAGACACGTTTTTTTAAGTTTTATTTTGTAGATAGAAACCAACACCTGTACAAAACCGAAAGGACAGACCAGATGGCACAGGAAGAAAAAAACAACAGAAAAACAGAGCATGTTGGGTGTGATAGGAAACACTGTTCAAGACTTGGCAGAATCCATAAGACTTGTACACAAAATTGGATTGAAATTCAGATGTCACTATTATAATTCCAAGGTTTTTAAGTTAGGAGTAATTTTTTCTCAAGTCAGTAATGAATCCTGTCTGCAGATGCCTCCATGATTCCTGCTGAAAAGGAGCACGAGCTGAGGTAGGTTTGTTCATGTTGTTACCGTTTGATTTTCGTCTGGAAGAGTCAAGTAGCATAACATACCATCTGGTGGACGCCTTTATCCAAAGTCCCTTACAGTACCATGTGTGCCTACATTCTTAGCATGGGTGACCTGGGTGGGAATTGAACCACTAACCCTGACAGAGTTAGCGGCATGCTCAATTCACTGAGGTACAGGACCACAAATGCTTCAAATAACTGTCTTTCTCAATGCACCTACTGTAGAGGAAGTGGAGTTGAGCCGAGAAGATGCATGGAATCATTTAAAGCAGGTCAAGTGTTTGATTTATAGAAATGTTGACTGTCCTCATCCATATCAGAAAACAGTGTAAGATAACAAAACAAATAATAAATTATTATCTCTATCTGAATCATAAATTACAGTGGGTGTCCTTCTGCATCAATAGGATTGTTCTAGTAGGGATTACTGTACTTGGGTTTCATTCAGGACCTTTGCTGCATGTCATTCCTTCTTAGTCTTTCATCTTTCCTGTCACCCTCCTCTTTTTACTCTCTAATAAAGTAGAAGTGCTATAAAAAAAATGAATGTGAATCATGAAAAGCATAAACTAAAACAAAGGTTTAACTGTTGTTATTGTGTTTTTGTATCCTCCAACTGTAGACAAACCCTCCAAGAGAACAACACCAAAAGTAAGAGAGTCACCTGGATATCTAATACCTTGAACCTGAAATATGATGCACACCATTTGATTGTTTCTGTTTCAAATAATAAACATGTCAACGTTAAGAGGGATTATAATTTTGCAACATTGGCAAGTGTTAATTCCATATAATGATGGTGGTCACTTGTAATTTAGCTCCCTCAGTTCAGCAACAGAAGGCTCATCCAGTACAAGAAGGTGGTACAGTTCAGCAGCCCTGTCAATGCTGAGAGCCACAGAGCGAGAAACATCCCTGCTGCCAAATTAACCAATCAGAACACTGGTGACCCAGTCCAAACATTCAGCCCAGCCAATCGGATGACAGCTGACGCATTCGAAGCAGGTGAGATAATCCCTAAAGAAGACACACAACCTCTGACTGTGCTGCTGGAAATGCCTGCAAATACGAGCCTGGAGCCAGCCAAGTTCTGGGACTTTGCTGACGACAATGACAGGGATGCATTCTTTCAGAGATGGAGAGAGCGATACGCCAGACTCAAAAGTGCTCCTGATTTCCTCTCAAAGCTGACAGCAGACTGACGTGTTTTGTTGTCAGTCTCTAGACGAATCTTGTAAGGAAAAACATGCAATAGCTAGGAGGCCTCAGGAGGTCTCGGGTTAAATTGTATGAACACCCAGCAACAGCCATGTGTCCTGTCGAAGTGTCCTTGAGCAAGATGCTGAACCCCCTACCTGTTCAGTCACTTTAAGACACTGAATAAGATTGTCAGCTAAATGACTTAAGTGTAAAATTTCAGTATTTGTTTAAAATCTGTGATTGAAGAGGAATGATCATTTCAAGAGAAGCTGTAACTTTGCAGCTCATGTAAGTGGGAACACAGGCGATGCCATTTACTTTCATGCCTTATCAATTCGGCCCTTGCTCTACCTAAACACAAACTAAGTGTGGTCCTATGATGTTTGGTATTTCGTGACTGAGCCAGTGTTGGTACATCACTTGACTAGTCCTTTGGTATTTACGGTGGGGTTCAGGAATACGGCTGCCCATCAAAAATGCACTTTCCAATACTTTGCACTAGCGATTTCACAATTTCACACACTGTTGGCACTCATCAAACAAGTCTCAATTGTCTTTTACTTTTTTTTTTTTTTTACCTTA
>OOFE01026935.1:1856-14956 GCA_900323365.1 Monocentris japonica | reverse complement strand
CCCCTCATTTTTTTCTAAATGTCCTCTTTCTATTTTACATGTAAAAATAGAAACAATGCTTTGTGTGTATATTGATTTTTCTTTACTCTTTCAGCCTCAGCATCATTGTCAAAATAACTAAACCTCTGGAATATGAGTTGCTGAAGGTCTGTTCAGTGTAGTTTATGTTCCTCTGTGTGATATTTCATGTATGAGTCACTTGTATATATTTGTAATGTTACACATGCATGAGAGACCGTTTAATTTTCTATATTGTAAAATAAATAAATATATAACTTGCTAAATTATCCACTGTTTTTGTCTTAACTTCGCACAGTTGTGGCTTTGTGGCAGCAATTTGTTTTCAGAGGGGGGCAAGGGTTGTTCACCGCTTCTTGCAAGCAGCAGGTACTGGACTTGTATCATTTCTCTGAATATACTGTATTTCATGCTGTCACGATTCTCAGGTTTTCAGACAAAACATCAACACAGCGAATCCGCTGACCACGGGGTACCCAGCCAAAAATATCAACCAATCACATATTTTGTAGGCGCAGCAACGTCTGATCAGCCAATCAGAAAAATGTAGTGGGTTACCAAGCAGCTCGTGTGACTAATGTCTGTCATATGACTCTGACACCCATGGAGACAGTTACAAGGAACAAGATTTGCTCTTGGATTTGAAAAGAAAAGAGACCTTCTGTACCGAATTTATTTTGGTACAAAATGCCTCCGACTCTTTTCCAGAAACTTTTTAACAAAAAAAATGCATTTTCGCCGCCCCCGAGATGTAGCAAGGAGGACCCAGCTTTCAGGTATGTGATATTGTGTGTGTGCGCTATTTCTGATTCTCATTATGGTGGCTGGGAGGATGACACATCTTAGCGTCATTTGAACTTACGGGCACTTTGCGTTTCAGCTGATATTATACTGTTTTTATGTAGCCCAAATGTACAATGCAAAATGCAGGGAGACGTGAAATTGTTTTGTTGGTTAGCAAGCTAATGCTAGCTTACAGACGCTAACGGGCTGCACACGCTGTCCCTTTGTGGGACTCGGCTTACCTCATGACTTTTTCCAACTCAATTACATTATTACTGAGACCCGTTTGCCGCCGATAAATTACGGAAACCCCATCGCTTCCTGAAGTGCGGAAAAAATAATCTAAAGCAATCTATCCATCGCTGATAAGTTAAACTACATGCCGTGTCCCGCTGTCTCCTTTGTCTCTCTTGAGAGTTGATCTGTATTTCTGTGGAGGGTTTATGGGGTAACGGTGGCTAAACACGCAATAAGAGGACCATCCTGCCGTGGGAGCTGGGTCACGTTGTTTTGCTTATCGGGAGCTATAAGCCTGATAACTTGGTGCAAAGTACAACCGTGCCTTTCCCCAGCCCTGCAGACGGTACTGTAATCTCGCAGTGCCAGCAGTCAGCCGAGGAAGACACTATGTGCTCTGTGTAGGCGCACGTGACCAGCTCAGTCGGCCTGTGATGACAAATTGAGCCAGGGCGAGCTGCGCTTCAGTCTCCGTGGGCTGACCGGAGGCTGCTGCAGACTACGTGGTGAAATGTTAACTTAATTCATGTTGTGCATGTGAGTGTTTTGTGTGACAAGCTGTCTAAAATTGGTATTGTATTCGAAATCGTTATTATTATTGTCTTCGAAATGCTTGTTCATACTAACATTTACAGCTATTATTATTTAGACGACAGAAAGGAACTTTGTCACATACATGCAGTGAAATGCTTTTTTCACACACCCCTGACAAGATATATACACACAGCATATTACCCCACATGCATTTTTCAGGTCAGAGGACAGAGCGCCGGCGTCAGCCATTGAACAGTGTGCCTGGAGCAGTTGGGGTTAAGTGCCAAGGGCACTTCGGCAGTGTTGGTGGGCACCGTAGCTGTGACACCAATGACACCAGTCATTTTTTGAATGTTACTGAATTGGTGATTGGTGGTGCTGGGGATCGAACCAGCGACCCGCTGGTCATGGGTCGGTCTCTCTAACCGCTAGGACAACCTGCCGCCCTAGTAGTAGCAGATTGTCATTGAATTGTTATCCTGATTCTATAATTCAACCCAAGTGGACAATGCATTCTTGGCCAGCAGGGTACTTTATCCTCCCTGCATGTTCCTACCCATGTTCTGGATCAGGATCGGGCTAAGCACTGAGGGGAAACTGCCCTCTTAGCTTTAAATATACTTGCATTGGAAAAGGTTGCTCCCAGCCTGTGTCCCGATGGTGGATATATTTACTGGTGTTCCTGAAACCTCTCCTCCCACTGGTGCCACCTGCACCTTGGCCCATATGTGTGCCAGAGCACGTTCCAAGGCCATAAAGGTGCCCTGGCCCCAGAGATATGAACTGTGTGTGTGTGAGAGCGAGAGAGGCTGACTGGCCTCGATCCTAGAGCAAACAGGCAGGGAGCAGGGGTTTCTACTAACTCAGTGGTCAGCTGTGCTGTTCATACCTCTGGCACAAGCTCCTTATTCATCTTGAAGCTCTACGCTTGAAGTGGTCAGGAGAGGAGAGGACTGCGGGGGGAAGGAGAGGACACTACAGGAAAAGGGGAAGTTGGGATAAAATACAGAATCTTAATTATGAGGGGTTGCAGGATGGGAGGGGAGAGAGGAGAAAATGAGGAGATGAGATGAGAGGACTTGGGTGTTGAGGAAAGATGAGAACCGATAGATGATGAAAAAAGGACAGGACTGGGGAGAGGTTGATTGGATGCAGGGAGGAGAACGAGTGGAAAGGATGGGAGTGCTTGAGATATACAAGAGGAGAAGAAGAAGGAGGAGGAGGAGGGCATAGATTATAGGTGGGTAATCGAATCCGGACCTTGGGTGACAGGAAGATGGAGGGGAGAAAAGGAGGAGAGGAGTTTAGCAGACAGACAGTGAGAAGAAATGAAGGAGAGGACAGTGAGAGAGGAGAGAATAGGTTATGATTGGAGACAAGTGAACGCAGAGTAGAGAAGTGAGATGATGTTCACAATACTCTGATCGGCTCAGCTAAGAAGTAACAGCTTTAAGAATAGCACTCGGCCTACCTACCTTGGTTTGACTAGGTTTGACTGCACCAAACCCGTTGCCTAGCAGTCAAACTGCTTATTAGAGCAAGCAGATATTTTTAATTGGGCTGGTTGGAGTCTTATGAAATGATAAGTCTCATATTTTAGAAAACAGAAAACAAGAAAACAACCTTTAGAATACTTTGGCATTACAGACATACTTCAGTAATAATAACAACAACAGCAATGAAATACTTAAATCACACTTCTTGAAACAAAGTCACAAAGTGTCACAAAGGAAAACTGTAAAAACAATCAAAACTAAACACAGCAGAATAGACTGAACAGATAAATGAGAAAATTATAGCGATCAATTTAAACAAAATGAATAAAAGCAAGTTTACAAAATTTTGTCTTTAGGAGTAATTTAAGACACGGAAGACACTAAAGGTGCCCTGCCAAGGATTTTGGCCTGTGATTTGGCTCGTAGGAGATTAAAAGGTCAGAGCTGTAGCTAGGTGCTAGTCCAACACGAGCTTTGAAGGTGACCAATAAAATGTTAAAAGCTTTGCTGTTGCCCTGCACAATACAGTCCACGCACAGCTCTGGCACAGCACTGTCCTCTCCAGAATACCACAGAGGGCAGCACGTTGGCTGACCCTGTGAGGAAAGCCTAAAAAGCCTCTCCTATTTCCCTAGCTGCAGCGCGTGACCAGGGACAGCATACTGTACATAACGCTGAGAGCTCCCAGCTCATCCCTAGGCCAGCCAGGACCCAGCCAGAGGCCTGAGCCCCAGCCAAAGGCTTTGTTTTACCCCCCCGTGACTGACTGACCTGGCTGCCCCTGCCACCACTTCCTGTTGAGGAAGCTTCCCTCCTGACCCAGGGCCATACAGCACTATATGTGTTAAACTACAAAATGAGGGAGGGAGGGCAGGTGTGAGGCTGTGTGTATGTGAGAGAAATACAAAGGCAATAGATGTGGAAACTTGTTTTCACATGCAATTTGGCATTCCCAGTTGAATCAAGTCTACTATTGATTGGGAGGGGTGTGACTGCTCAAAGGAAAGGATTCATCCAGAAGCTTTATGCAAGCAAAAGGATGCTAATCTACCGAAACGGGGTATTTCACCCTAAAGGTGGTCAGAGAAAACTTTAATGTATTGGCTAGCTTGTATAGTGTAGTACAGTATTTGGTATGAGCTTATTTTACACAAATCTTTTATTTATGATAGTATTTATGATAGTGTTGCTTCATTGATGGTTTATTGGAAAAGAAGTGTCTCCGGTTCCTGTTTGCAGGGTGGTGTCCTCCCTCCACAACTCTGCTTGCATGTGTGTCATGTGAGGCAGTCATCAATCTCAGACTGTCGTGTCTGACTGCGGGGCAATCACATGGTCAGATTCTCAGTCAGCCATAAAACTGTATGCTTGCTTCACTTTCAGTATTTTTATTACTTGTGTATATTTAACGCCTGTTAGCATCATAGATGCATGCTTGTATTGTAGTTTTATATTGCAAGCCTGTGTGTATGTGTGTGTGTGTGTGTGTGTGTGTGTGTGTGTGCGTGTGTGTGTGTACGTGCCTGCCACAGGCCAGCCAGAGTTCTGTTAAGACAGCGGCTGTCATCGGGTTCCTATCAAGGCTATTTTAAGTGGCCACACTCAGGCTTCTCAGAACTGCAGGGTCATGGTAAAGATATAGTTTTGTGTAAAAGCCACACATGCATGCATACACACACACACAAATGCACACAGTGGCACTATGTTGAGTGCTAGTGAGGGTAGTTAGGCCTGCATGTTATTTTACTTCATGTGAGTACATGAAACACTGTCCATGTTACACACACAATATATATTAAGCCCTGTAATTGGGTTACAGTAAATGGCAAAAATCAGTATTATGAAGATTTTTTTGGGAGTCACTGACCTGGGTCAGTGGGAGTCACTTAAGTCCCAAGGACTTAAGTGACTCCCACTCATTTTCAGAATTTTTTTTTTGTGACAGCTTCCAGTTTCACAGTGCATACTGACACATGATACAAGGACAACAAGACTCCACATACAGTGCGAAGGGACAGTGCAAGACATGGACAGCAGTCTATATCACTCAACATGTGACTGTGTGCTTTTATAGATATTCATTTACTCTCAACATCCAGTGGGGATTCCTGTTCTCCTTTTTGCCACTGGTATTTCCTGCTATAGCTTGTTGTCCCCATCTCACCGTGAGTGTTGGGTCATACCATGCACTATCTGAAAGAGATGCTGGAGTTGATCCACGTTGGCCCTTAACACAACTCTAATTTAGCTAGCACAGAGTATCCCTTACTAAACTCTTAACCCAGATCACCTCTGACAGGCTGCCATGCCTGAAGCGGTATGAAAAAATCTCTGTATTTCATAAATGGGTCTTGGCATTGGTTCTTATTTTTTCACTGTTTAGGTCAGGAACCATGCTGGGGTCTTGAAGAAGATTAAAGTTTGCCCTTTTTATTCTGGAGAAATGATATTTATCCATTCCCACTGGGGCCATCCATGCACTGATGGTCCAGCAAGGTGGTTTGGATAAACGCTTTAACCTGGAAGGTAAATTTAAGAACGAATTCTCACACACAATCGAGTAGGTCTTAAAATCCTTATCACCGCAGGCCAGCCGTCCTGACGCGGCTTTGGACTTCCGTAGACGTCAGCATTATGATAAGTTCCTCTGCTGGGATGCTAAAGTCAAACCAGAAGGTTTGCTCTGTCACCTGATTAGCCTAGTTTCAGCCTCTACATACCCTACTCTCAGGAGGGGGGGTTGACAGAGAGGCAGAGAAGTGCAGGCTGTCAATAGGATTTCAGCTATCATCATTTTGCTGTGGGGTTGCCAGGATTTGAAATGAACCCCCGACGTGCCAAATGCCGGTAAGGGCCACCTGACACACTGGCTGGTAACTTTTTGAGACGATAACATTTAAATCCCTTGGTTATGTTTCCAGTCTTTGGTCTTTGTCTGTTCTCAAAGTTTGTCCCTGCTGCTCACCGTACACTCTCTAAACATGAACCTAACAAATCAAAGCAGAAGAAGGGCTCTGTATCAAACACTTCTGTTTCTGTGCTGTGAGTATGTGAGTGAGCAAGTTTAAAATCTAAATCTACTCACACCTGATTCTGTACACAACGTAGCATTGAGAAAACTGGTAGGTCGACATATTTCTATGCCTGTTATTTAATTTGGCAAGTAAATGTTTTTAGTTTACCAGCATAATGAACTATTTCTAATCGTATATTCATTTTTTCACAATTTCTAATGGGACTATTATGCAATTTTGAAGCATTTAATTGTACTTGCTGATCCTAAGTCACTGAATAAGCGCAACTGCTAAATGCATAAAGTGTAATTTCATTTCATGTACAAAAGCTGCTGTAGTTGAAAATAGTCAAGATGTTGACACTATGTTCAATAAAAGTACAGTCTATGTTATGACTTCAATGGAGATCAGACCATATACACATTTATACAGGAGTGCAGGTAATTCAAAAGCGTGTTACCGTTTTTCCCTTCATACCTTCCACCACTCGTACTCAGCTCGTTGTTACATTCATGTGATTCTTTGTGACGCACAGTCACTCCCTTCCTATCATGTGTTGCTGATTCACAGTTTTTGACACAGGAATAGTCATTGATGAGTCATTGATTATCATTGATTAACTAACACACACACAGCTCAGTCGGTAGAGCATGAGACTCTCAGTCTCAGGGTCGTGGGTTGGATCCCCACATAGTGTCAAGTACCTTTTGTAAGTTGCTTTGGATAAAAGCGTCTGCTAAAATGACTGATGCATTGCATGCATTTGCATTGCGGCAGCATAGGCTCTGCATTGTGTTCAATAACATCATTTAAGTGGATCTAATCTATGACTATTGGCTGTCCCTTCAAAGCACAACGTCAGAAATGAATTGTTAATGCCTGATGGATGACATGCCTACACTACTCACATTCTGAGTGCCGCAAAAAGAACCTATTACAGCATATGGACCATTTTCCTGATCTGCCAGTTGAACATTTTTTGATTGCCATTGGTGATCGGCTGAATGTCCACCATGACATTTGTGCTCTCAATGCCCAGAGCCGTTTCTCCACAACATAGTAGAGTAGCAACAAGAGAGTAGTTGAGTAGAATAAGGCGTGGCGAGCATCAGGTGTTGTGTTTCACCCAGTCGAAAGTGTGAGCAGCCAGGGAGTGGCTGCTAGAGTTATCTAGCATAATTCAGCGCACACCAGTTTCTGAATTGGGAAAGTTGGGATAACGAGAACAAGCAGACTCACCTTGGTGACTGTTTTTTTTTTAAAAAAATTTATGTGATGAAGGCCCTGGGGCCGAAACGCATCAGACATAATGAAAAGCCATATAGTTTGCTGCACCACCTTATTATCTGTGTCGGTGTCTCTGAACTCCAACAATACGTTGCCACGTTCTGCTTCCAGTTTGACAGTCTTATCTAGCCTCAGGGTACACAAGCTAAACTGACATCGTGGGCGGTGAGCCTGCCCTACTTGATGTTTACTTTTTATATCGAAACTATTTATTTTCAATTAACAGAGCAGTTGAGCTGTCGAGCAGTGTATCATTTTCTTTTAATGGAATACAATACCGATGGCAGGAAAGGCATATCCGATGTAAACACAGGGCACTGCATTAATGTCACTGTGGGAGCAGCTTCGTAACTGGTCTTTACGAAGGCTGGTGGACCTAATAAATTTACCAGCCACTGCTAAAAATCACTCGGGAGCTAGTTTCCCACCATGTGACTAGAAGATCCTTTTTGCCATAGATCAACCCAACCGTACTGTCCTTGACATCAGAAGCTTTCCAGCCTCAAACCTGTTGCCCAAAAAAAGTATCACCACCAGTCTGGTTGGCTGCCCTGATTGTAAATATGAAACCTACTTTGAGTTCACATCTAAAAAATTGAACGTAAGACAACTTTCTGTCTCAAAACATCATCTCCAGCCTTGCTTTATCTAGGTTGTTGTTGGCAACTGTTGGATTGTTGGGCTAGAGTGCATGGTGTGTGCTCATAATGCTCACCTTCATCATGTGTCGCCTCCTCCTTGCTCTTTCCTGTCACTCTCCTCTGGGTGCTGTCTTTTGAAAAAGAGGATAATGTGGTGTGGCTAGAGGACAAGTTGCTGGACCAAACACAACTGTATGGTCAGTTGTGTTTGTGTAACTGTCTCTCTCAGATGGACACACACACACACACACACGTTCAAGCAGTGTTCTCCCTTGTTGGCTGCTCACCTCTCCAAATGGACACACCCAGCCAGGAACACACACACACACACACACACACACGTTCAAGCAGCGTTCTCCCTTGTTGGCTGCTCACCTCTCCAAATGGACACACCCAGCCAGGAACACACACACGTTCCAGTGGCAGTGGCGAGAGAGCGAAGGCTCTTTGAGGTCAGTAAGTAGACTGATGTCAGCCTGACTGCAGTCATAGAAACCTGATTGCGTTGTTGTAACCTTTGTCGGTGTACACCGTGACCGGGAGCAGCTACGGTTGCTCTCACTACTGTGGCCGACACATCACTGTCAGGGATGATATTTTTTTTCGTGTTTGCTCAGGAACTGGGGTTTATCAAGATACATAGCTCCTATTTGTTTGCAAAGTGAGGATTATTTTAGAGTTGGTATTGGAAAATCAGGGTATACCAGGTTTTACATTCAGCCCTACTTGTTAGTGTGAAATGATTGCAACTGCACCGTTTGTATTTTAATTTGTTAACTTGTAGGCTGCTCTTTTTCATTTTTTCCAGTTAGAATGAGTTCACTCCTAGGAGCCTACCCGCAGTCGCCTTAGTTCATGAATTTACATGAAACAGTTTTGTTTCAGGCTTAAGCAATGTGAAGGCACATGTTGAAAGCACTGCAGAATCTTTTTAGTGGCAAATCTATGATGGGTTTCTCTCTTATATTGGGGCTATGGACTGGAGTGAATGTATGTGTTTTAAATTTGTGAAAGAAAGAAAGGGGAAGAAGGGCAAACAGACCAAGAAAGACAGGGAAAAGAAGGGGATCACAGGGGAGAACAACAACAACAACAAAATATCCCAGCCGTTACTCTTATCACTGTGCTTTCTGGCACTAGGTAGTCCAGCTGTTGTTGCTGCCTCTGTACTGTCCAGCGCGCACAGTGCTCCTCCGATCACCTGACAGTCTCATGTTGTTGTGTGAATTTAGTTCACCGCTATTCTTAGACCCTGCTTCGGCTGAGAGAGAAAGAGAGGAGCAGAGAGAGGAGCAGAGAACGGGGAGAGAGAGGGAGAGAGAGAGGGCTGGGGAAAGACTGGCAGATTCACAATGATGCCCAGGTAGGAGCCAGCAATATTTAATCAGGCTTGCACGCTTCCAAGTGGGCATGATGGTATTGTTGAAAGGAGGTGTGGGAATAATGTTTGGTTTGTTATTTCTTTTAGTTTTGTCTTCTGCCTAAGTGTTGACAGCCTATGGCTGTTTTCAGCTGGACAGAGCTAGCAACAGGGGCTAGGTCTGTGTGTTTGTGTGGGTTTGGATCTAGCAAGGCAGTAGTTTTTCAGTGCCAGTCATTGGCAATGACCAAGATTGATTCAGTTAGTGTGGTTATGTAATACGAATTAGAGGGTTTGGTGTGCAGCACACTTTTCTCTTTTGGACAAGAAACAGCCTGTGCGTGCTCTTTGTTTAGCTTTCGACGCTGTTGAAGCTGTTACAATTTTGTCATTTTACATATTGGTTCTCTCATATTACATATAAATGTAGTCTAAATCCAGGGACAATGCCCTCTGGGCTTTCATTTTGACTGACAGGTTCTTCAAGGGAGTCAACACCAAAGTGTGTGTGGTTCCATTGTGCTGAAAGGGAGATTTTTAGTCATTTTGGTTCAGACAATCGAGGTCAAAGCAGTACAAGTAAGTAACAGTCATGAAGTCATGTGCTGCTTTTATGAATGACTCTCCTCTGTCAGCGCTGTGACTGTCACAAGCTCGCTGACGGGACACTTCCTCCTTGCTCTCGCTCTGTCTCTGTCTTTCAGATGCTTTCTGTCTGTCTCAGATGTTTTTGTGTTTTTCTTTCTGGTTTCTGTGATCTCTCATACCAGTTTTTAAGCTTATTTTGGGTTTTTCTCTCTGTCTACTTCTCCTCTGTCTCTTTCAGTGCCTTCTTTTTCACTAGCTGACTTTTCTCCTTTATCATACTAGTTTTAACCAGCCCAGATGTTTTGGGGTTTCTCTTGCTGGGCTGATTTTTGACCTTTTTTTTTTCCTCACTCTCTCTCTCTGTGTATCTTTTTCAGTCTCTGCTGTTGCATGAATACATTTCTCTCTCTCTTTCTTTCCTCTTTTCTCATTCTCCTTCTTTTCTCTCTGTCTCTGCTGGTGTAAAAAAACAAGGTAACAATAAACTTGTCATCCCCCATGCAGAGCCCCTCTTGGCCAATCGGTAAGCAGTGCAGCACCTCGTTTTCACCTGTAATTGTGGCACTCCCCTCGGGTCAATCAGTATAATTTTGAAAGTGCAGTGGATGGAATGCAGTGGTGAGATGCATCATTTCCTCAAGTTTCGGAAAAAAAAAATAGGTTCAGTGGTGACAAACGAACGGGCCCTCGCTCCCAATTTTATCAAGGGAATAAAAAACTTCTCTTTCTCTCTCCTTCTCTTGCTCTCTCGTTCTCTCTCTCTGTCTCTAATTTTATGTTACAAAGTTCTGTAACTGCTCCACTTTCTCATCTGTGTGTTGACCTGGGCTGCAGAGCGACTCGGGGCTGGGCTGCTTTTCAGGAGGATTAGCAGGGACGGGTGCGCTGATGTTACCACTGAAGCTACTGAACAACATCAACCAGCAGCATTAGTCGACAGCAGTGTTGCTTAAACTAGGGCTCGGGGACCAAAATGGGTCCACACATGACAAACGTACTTTCTGTATCGATCTACTTCCGTTTGTCGGTTTGTCTGTCTGTCACACACGATACTGTATCTAAGATTGCAGTGATTGATCCTTGGGGGTTCAATGTGGATTAATAACCATTATCACTACTTCTCTCTATTTGGCTTTGTTAGGTTTACCTTTTGTGGTTCTGTAATCATTTCTGTATTACAATTGATACTAGAGCATGCCAATGCACTGAATAAAACCTCCCGATGTGTAATCGGTCGGTGTTTTCAATATTGACGGGGTGCCATACAATGTAATTTGAGCTTATTATGTAGGCCAGGCATGTATTATGTCACCTAGTGGATTTGGTAGCAGTAAAGGTTGGGTCTTCCCAGGGAGGCTTTTGATTTCTTTAGAGTGCCGGATAGTATTAAGAGGTTAGTTAAAGCTTACTTCTCAGACATCCAACTCTGTTTTACCACAGCAGAGTACACTACAGCTTGGCAGCAGCTGGAGATAGGCATAATGGCAGGGTGTACAATTTATCCAATAGATTAACAATTAAAAACAGCTTATTCAGAATAGATTAACAGATAAAAACAGCTTATTCAGAATAGATTAATAGATAAAAACAGCTTATTCAGAATAGATTAACAAATAAAAACAGCTTATTCACAATACTATTATTCACAATAGGTTAACGGATAAAGTCTGTCCAGAATAGGTTCAGCCTAATAAAACAGAACGGTATTTAGCCTGCATAGCCAAGCTTCCTCTTGTGAACAATAGCTGCTCTGCTTTTGAGCTTCACAAATAGCAGCATTTCAGCATTTTCCATGTCGAGACATATTCCTCCTGATTGAAAAGTTTCCAAGCACGTCACTAAAGTATGGGTATCAAGACAGCCTCATTTACTGTCAGTGCACCTCTACTGTCTACTGATCTGAGAATGAGGGTTTAACAGGACTTCATTGTTTTGTCTTCTGCAGACAAACAGGCCACAAGAAGAAACTCAACACCTTTATCAGTTTCCCAGAGCTTCTGGACATGGGGCCTTTCCTGGAAGGAAAACAAGGTATTGGCAACAGGGGGAAAAAAGTTTCAGGATGTCAACTGGATCCCTTCAATCATCTTTATTGGCCTATGCTTTTCAGAGCTAGTTCCATTAACCATTAAAGATATTCAACATTAAATTGCATTTTTTGAACTATCAACATATTTGTATGATTTCTATATAGCCTATCAATACTGGACATATTCATCATTCATCAAATGACAAGTGAGCAGAAATTTATTTTCAAAAAGGAGATGGGCGGAGACATTCAGACCCTCCGTCACCGAAGTGTCCTGAGACTCGGCGTCACTCTCCATTGTGTAATGTTAGCTAGCTAGCAAGCTAATCTCCATTATGTTGTCAAATGGGTGTTCGAGGTTTCACAGACACACCCCCTTCTTCCCTCACTCTCCACCACTCAAATTGGCATATTTTAAGTGCTCGCTAGGCGGAGACAGGCTTTCATTCTTTTATGAAAGACATGCACGTTAACACACCCCAGCAAGCAGACTTGATTGGAGAAATGGCAACACCTGTGTAGGGAGGCAAGGAAAAACAGTGCCTCTGTTTGGGCAGTACATAGAAATAGATATACTAGAAATAGGTATAGAAGGTGGTATTCACATGTACTCCAAACAGGAGACTAAAGTGGGTTTAAATTACAATAAGTTACATTTACAAACATCATCATTATCACCATAACAATAATAATAATAATATAATTGGGTTTGAAGGCGTAGTATCCATTATGCTTCCTGTTTGAGAAGGGCCTTAACCAAAGGCTACATTTGGACACAAAAGCACATTTGGAATGTGGATATTTGGAAAACATGGTGTCATCACATGGGTGATGAATCACTGTCATCCATTAACTCAACATGTGTTTGCATCACAGCTTGCTAAATCTAAATCAATAGCTGTCTGACAAAAACCTGATATTGACTCGACAACAGAAAGTAATTAACTTTGTTTTTTCTCCAATATTGAACTTGAATGTTACCAAAAAAAATTTTTTATTTCTCCCGTGCATTGAACGTTTGTTCCTTCAGATGAGCATCGAGAAGTAGAAAAGTAACCCCCCCCTCCCTCCCCGGGATGCCCTACCACCAAATAATTTTGTTAACGTGACTAC